>PITA01009641.1:0-76390 GCA_004023965.1 Spilogale gracilis | reverse complement strand
GGGGCGCCTGGGTGGCTCAGTTGGTTAAGCCGCTGCCTTCGGCTCAGGTCATGATCCCGGAGACCCGGGATCAAGTCCCACATCGGGCTCCCTGCTCGGCGGGAAGCCTGCTTCTCCCTCTCTCACTCCCCCTGCTTGTGTTCCCTCTCTCGCTGTGTTTCTCTCTGTCAAATAAATAAAATCTTAAAAAAAAAAAAAATAAAAAAAGAAACATGTTTTTAAAAAAAAAAACAAAAAAACAGGAAATGTTATATTTAGGTAAAGTCAACTCTCATATTGGACAATAAATCTAAATTAGTAAACAACTTTAGCAAACAAGTAAAACTCTGCGCATATGGACATGTGGATTTATTTTATATTAATAGTTTTCTTTTTCATTTTTTGAAACCCAGATGAATAGTTTTCCCTAAACTATTGTACTTATTGATTAAAAAATAATCTTTTCTCAAAATCCCAAGTCCAAACTTAATGTGGTTTATATAAGAATAATGGCAATGTTCCTCAATATAAGGTAATTTTAATTCTCTTGAATAATGCAACGCTAACTAGAATTGCTCACTCACCATTTCCTTGGCCGTTCTGATAACATTGTTTTCATTTTTCGTAGCATGTAAAAATGGATTTCTGGATTTTTAAATTATACTTTTTCTCTGTTTTTGCATATCAGGAGGTGAACTATTAATCCTTTTTAGTTTTATAAAATCTACTCTTTTTATTCTACAATATAAAGCCTCCTGAGAAACTTATTTTAAATATAAGTTGTATTTAAATTTTTGCACTGTGGTTTGTTATAATTTATCAGCAAAGTATCAATTTTTTACTTTAATAGGGAAACTGAAAAGATTATTTTCTTTAGTCACAGTATCTGAATTTTCAAAAGGTATCAAGATATTTATATATGTAGTATTCTTATTTTGGATTTAATATATTAAATTTGAATAATACTGGAAATTAAATATGACTCAACATTTTTCTAAGAGTTAGCAAATATCAACTTGTTCAAGAGGCTCATAAAAATATCCTAGCAACATTTGCCCCTTCTATTTGATACACATACAGACGTAAATTTTAAATTTCTGTTTTTTATGGAAAGTGCATTTTAAAATACACAAATCCTTAAAAATGAATATAAATGTGGCATTAAATCATGCAAAGTTTAATAATCAATGTTGATACACTTCCATTTTAAATAAATGCCAAAGGTATGTCTATATTGGTAGCATATTTGTTTGGAAAATTTGTAAATAATTGCCTTTGGTAAAATTTTTGATAAATTGTGCAAGGTATCGCATTTCCCACCCAAAATCAATATTCACATTTAGACTCCATGATCTATTCCAGACATGCTGACCTTTCCATGATATTTACCTCTAGAACAGAGGACAAGTGAGTCCCTGTGTGTTTAGTCCATCATCCTGAATGAAGGTCAAATATTCTTTGAATGCTAACTCACTTGACCTATAGGAGTCTATCTTTTCTTAAGTAATATGCATTTGAACTACTATTAGGATTTTGATACTTCTGTCTGGATTAAATGAAAGATATATAAAATTTATTTTTTGATCATGATACTAAGGTTATTTTCCAGAAGATCCAAATAGATAACTGACTGAAAGCCTCATATCAGATCTGGCCATGTGGTGGCAATCAGAGTGAGTCTCAAAAATCTCCAAGTACAGGAAGCACGTTTACCAAGGTTCTCTTGTGCTCTGAAGTCTACTGCTGTTTATATGCAGGTCACGCTTCTTTGGGGCTACTTGCTGATCATCACTGAGAAAAGCAGAGAGGTTATCGTGGGTCCCCCACCCCAGGAGACACTGAACTTCTCCAATGTCTGACTATGGTTTGAGGGTTCTCTGATCATCATGTGGAACTTACTTAAGTGACAGGGCAGTTAGGTCTAGGCACTATAACATCAGATGTTCTACACAAACCTCTCTCCCTCTTCCTTCCTTGGGGTCAGAATGAATGTGGTTTGAAGCTTCTCCAGTCTGGCCATGCTTTGTCTTTATTTCTCCCAAAGAAGTATTTTCCCTAAAAATCTGGTTACATCTCATCTTGATGGATAATTGGAGGAGGAAGGACCAAAACAAACACAGGACAAGGGGACTAAACGTTTAAAAAGGAGTATTAGCATGTCAAAAGGTATAAATTAAATTTAAAGTATCCATGAATATTTAGAAAGAAAAAAAACAGTTCTGGGGAAAATAAAGGTATTTAAAAGATATTAATATAGAACTTTAATATATAACAAAATGGGTACTAATATATAGACTTATTAAAATAAAGATAAAGGAACTGAATAGATTTAATATACATAAATTATGTAAAGACAAAAAAGAAAACCCTGAGGGTTATAATTAGCTATTATTTAAATATTTTAACAGGGTAGAAGAGTTTGTCATATATTGTAAGATATACTAAACCAGTATGAGAAACTGGAATTAACAAATCTTCCAGGTCAGCAACTACATGACTAATATCACTCTTTTTTTGCACATTAATGTTGGACACAGTTCACGGAATTCTTCTTCCCAATAAGAACAATCCTTGTCAAGATACCTGCTAATAATTGATAGAGGAGCATTATTTGTCACCTGTCTTAAGTAAGGAGTTTAGCACACTTTCAATCAAGCAGCAGAATATCCCACCCCAAAATAGAGGACTCTACAAGTTGAGGACATGTTACTCTAAAATATGCCAATCTGTAGGCACTCAAAAAATAGAAAATTCAGGGAGCTACTTTCTTTGAGCTCCCCTTACCTGCCTAAAGCCAGTCCCTTCAAAAGAAACTCAGTCTTCAGAGTTTCCTTCCCCAGGAGTTTCACTGACCAGGGAAACTGAATAATCACAGAAGACGACAACTGAAGAAGACACCACATCCAGACAAACCTTACACAATCATACCTGCCCTCTTCCCCAAACCCAGTAAAAATCATTTACTCTTCTCGGAGAGGCCCATATCTCCTGTCCCCTTCCCCTGTTAAGATGGTATTTAATCCTGAATTCTAAAGCCACCACTTTGATTTACCCATTTTTCTGGGTGTCTCCCATGTACACATGAAGTACAAATGTTAAAAAAAAACTTCATTTTGTTTTTGTTTGGTTACTGTGTCATTTAGTACAGGGGTCTCAGCTACGAACTCAGAAGAGTAGAGGGAAAATTACATTTCTTCCCTGACACAGTCATACTACTTTAAAGAGGAAGCAAATGGTAAAACTGACGAAGGCTCAGAGAGAAATGCATAGAATATAACTTAAAAGAGTTAAATTAATTAAAATAATAATCTCAGCATAGGTAATGAGTTCCCAATGCCCATAACTACCTAAAGACTGAAGGGATGAGTTCCTCGCAACAGAAAAAGAGACTACTCAACTTTGTGACAAGCGTATTAGAAAAAGCAAGTATTAAACTATTAGGCTGACTTAGTGATTCCTATGGTCTATTTTATCCATTACATGATATGCTTTTGAAAATAGGATTTTTATTAAGATTAACCTATTTTTTTTTTCTGCTTCCAATGAGAATCAGACTGCAGGAAATGGTTTAAATAAAGATACAAGACTGCATATGGATATAGAGATTAACTTAATCACCTGAATAGTAGTGACTCAAAACTAATGATTATTTATGTGAGATAGGGACTAGTAGTTGGACTTAATTCACTGAAAAGAAAAAAAAAAAAAGAATCCAGCTGAAAAGACTTTTGAGAACAGAGAGGTGTTTTAATGGCCAAGGATTAAGAGATGCCATTGACTCTTTAAGATATTTGTTTCAAGGAAAGGGAGAAAAAAAGAATGAAGAATGATGATTTGAGGCATGCAAACTCTAAGATCAAAATTTCTGACATTTCCTTGTCTATCAAAAAGATAATCTGGAAGACCCACATGCAACAGGGATTATGCAATAAGAAGGAAATTTGTTACAATTATGAAATGTTGGATTATGTGTATGCTTCTAAATAATATGAACACTTATTTATAACTGTCAAAATTAATATTACACAGTCAGAAGAGTTATATACTTCTCCAAATTTTGAGAAGAACTCAATGTTTTCTGGAAAATATTGTGTTCATTCAATGACAAAAAGATTAAGCATATTGATGTCTTAACTTTCCATTTAACCTAATTAAGTGACTCAAGGAGAGACTGAAGGGGTCATAAAATGAACAAAATAAGTGTTTCAAGTATCACAACCATCAAAGGGACCAAAGAGAAATAAGCACACCTTGGCTTAAGAATTACTATAAATCTGGCCATTATAAAAGTACACATATATCTGTATGGGGTAAATAGCTTTTTCAATGAAATTCTTCCCTCACTTAAAAATTACTTGACATTGGCCCATTAGGGAACAACTTCAGTTCACAGGATTTGAGGAAAAATGAAATCAAATCTTCTTTCAACCTATAGAAAGTATTCCAATGTTGGAAATTATAAATAAGAAAATAATGTGAGAAATTTCTCCTCTAGTCTTAACAGGCTAAATTATTTCCCTTAATATGGGTGGTCTTTGTAAAATCTTTGAATAATTTTACAGACTGCATTTCTTTTTCAAAGAATCATTAGCAGAGAGTGAGGAAGTGTTTAGAGAGGAATAGGAAAGAGACATAACAATACGTGAAAGGAGGGTTTGGCTTTTCGCTAAATGGCTACTTTCACACTGGTTAGCTAACCTGCTAATTATCTGTCATCACAAACTTAGCTGGCAGTCAAGGAGGCTTTTCCTTTAGCAAATATTAAAGGATTTACTCTGATTATTTATTATTTGTTGGTTCCTACTTATACTTTTATAATTTTAGAAAAGGTAATGAAAGGCCTATTTTTACACTCCAGCAACCAGGCAATTACCAGTAGCTCAATATTTAAACGTTTTTAATTCTGTGAAGAGAGAAATGGATTTTGTTCCTCTGCATGTACCATGCAGAACTGGTACATTGGAAAATGTTTTGTCAAATAGTAAATGCCTTCTCTCAGATCTCTTGGATGGTCTCCACAAAGTTTATAGCTCGTAACTTTCACTTACACTCTCCCTATTTCTTTTCTTTCCCTCCCTTTCTTTTTCCTTGTGATCAAGACAATTACACTTCTCTGGAACACAGAGAGAGTAATGAATTATAATCAGATAACCAAGTGCTAGCTTGAAGTCTAGAAATGTTTGGTTTGGAATATGTAATATTAAAATTTGATATGCTGAAGTCACTAAAGTAATTTAAAACATTCAAAAGTGTCCATCTGAGATTTTCTTTCAATTCAAACAAAAGAGGTATGCATTCTCTTGTTACTTTAAGAAGAAGGCAATCTATTTCACCAATACATATTTAAGAATAAAAATGTTTCTGTACTATTCCATCATGGGTTCATTTACCCAATTTTGTATATTCTTAACATAAACCAAGTCATCTTAAGATGACCGCAGTGATGAAAATCTGTAACTTGTCTGAAACTACACGTTTAATGTGCTAATTACCCACCGACACTATTTTCCCTTTTTCCCCAGTAGGAGAGCTGGAAATGAGATACAACTAACCTAGCAAGGGAAGCATTCGTCTGCCCATTCAGAGTTGGGTTTGGACATCTGCCTGGAATTTCAGGAAAGAACATGAACTGAGGTGAAATTTGCAAGCCCTAACCTCACTTGCTTCAGGAAATCCTTGCATGTGGACTTATGCCCTTTTCCCTTTCCAAGGACTAAAATGGCAATCAATCACTGGGATAATTCTGAAACAGAATGTCTCAGAAGGAAGACCCTAAGTTGGCTTGGGTCCCTGATGACAGCACGGAAGAGTTGCATCAAGAGTTACCATCATCTGAAACTCTCAGTTTAGACTCTCATGTGGGTCCCAAACACATGGCTTTTTGTTCTCAAAACTATTATAATACAGGGGTTTCTTTCTATACCAGCCTAATCTACCCAAATTAATCTTATTATCTGAGATTTAAAGATTTAATGCTACGCTATTCTAAACACAAGAAAACTGGATTAGAGGAGGTGGTCAGTTTAAGAATCCAGTTCAATATTCTACAATGAATATTCACACTTCATCATTTGTTGAAAACTAGTTTTTCCTAAGGAATTCAAGAATCAGTATTGGAATGAAGGCATTCCTGAGATGTGAAGATATGTACCCTAGCTTGTCCTAGATGCCTTATCTTGGATCTCCGTTTTCCATCTGCAACCCAAAAGCATCTTTCCCCCATCCTCAACAGGGATGGAAATCTTGCTATTGCTTGGTATCCTCCCCAAATTGATCACATGAGAAAGTTTTTCCACCAGGAGCAGTTTTGTAATGGAAGTAAAATTTCACCTCTACCCTATCAGGGTTTTTAAGGCTGGGTCTAAGTATTAAACTGACACAAGTCAGATGAGTAGGAGAAAACATACACATTTATCTAAGTTGTATGTGACAGGAGAGCCCTCGTGAGGAAATGAGGAGTCAGAGAATGGCAAAAACCGTCATAGTTTTGTATTAGAATGAACAGAGATGGGCAATTGTGCAAAAGTAAACTATAGAAGGAGGCTGAAGGGAGCTTTGAATTGTTTTAACAAGGCCTGTCTGTATCACTTCTCTTGGCTCTGTCTCCTCATTAAAGAATGTGTTTTTTCCTCCTGATACAGAGAAGGAATCTTCACACAAGAGTTTATAGGTCCTGTTTTGGAGAAGAAAAGAGGAGATCAGAATGTCCTTCTTACAGCTGCTGTGTTTTTAAGCACTTTCAGCTGAAAATATTTTTTTATTAACATATAATGTATTTAGTTTCAGGGGTGCAGATCTGTGAATCATCAGTCTTACACAATTCATAGCACTCACCACAGCACATACGCCCCCCCAGTGTCCATCACCCAGCTACCCCGTCCCTCCTCTCCCATCCCTAGCATCAGCTCAAAATATTCTTTATATCCAAGTGGCATATTCTGCCACCCTTGGACTCCAATGCAAGGGAACAGAGATCTAATAACATATGTGCCATTTCTGGTAGTTACGTGTATCCAGCCAAAGCAGTAAATGATTGGGCGGGGGGAGCAGATTTTGTGTGTGTGTATGTGTGTGTATGTGTATGTGTGTATACGTGCATGCATGTGTTTAGGTAGCACTCTTCCAATCTGTGATTCAGAGACCTGGGCTCCTCTCATATTCCTACAATTGTTAACTCTGGGTATCTCTTTCATTTCATCTATCCATACAGATGAAATGGGTTGCAGGGTATCTTTTCCATTCCATCTGTCCATACAGGGAAAGCTTAAGTCAGGCCAGGAAACAGTGCAGACCATCCTGTTCCACATTGTATTGTCCAGAACTCAGTCCCATGGCTCCACCTAGCCAGCAGGGCTGGGAAATGGAGTCTACCTATTTGTCCAGGAGGATGAACAAAGGAACAGACCCTGGCATATATGTCAAAGATCTTCAAGAGCACGGACAGGTAACTGATGACAGTCAGCCTTAGGTCTTTTATCTTTTTCCTTTTTTAACAGTTCATTCCATACCTTAGGTTAAATGAAAGCTTTCTTAAACATTTAAATTGAATTACCGGGACTTATTCAAAATATAATATCTTCTGCCAGTGTTTGATATGACTTTTTTATTATTCAAGTTTTCCAAGGATCTGATCAAAAAGAAAACAATCTTGTTCCGTGCCCAAGTCCTAGTGAATCCATTATGCCAATTAAATCAAGTCTGAGAACCTTCTTCATAAACTGTAGGATGCAACATGATTACCAAATGGCCTTTATGTATCAGAGTAACAAATGCACCAGGCCAGTCAAGGGCACGATTTGCAAATGTTAGAAATGTTCTTCGGGAAGGTCAGAAAACTCTTCCACATGTGCTCATGTGACTCCTCTTAATTTTAACACCAAGTAATTGGCAGTTTTTTTCCTTCTCTAAGTTAACAACTTTATTAATAGAGTCTATTTGTAGTTTGTAGTTCTTTGCAGAGAAGGTAAGAAAGGGTAAATTATTCATTGAACAAAACATTTTTATTTTTAAAAGTGGCACACATAAAGGCAACTTTAAAAAACAAGCTATGAGCAATGCCCTGATGAGATCTGCGACCTTGGCCTGAATGGCACAATATTTTAGCTAAAAGCGTTAACAAGCAATGTGCTACAGAAGTCTGGAGGCCTGTGGTTATTAATAGGAAATGAACTGCACATAAAAGCATGGAGAAAGGGGACACCATTTACCGCGTTTATTCCAAGGGACAGTGTTAAGCACCACCACTCTCTCTCTTCGGGCCTTCCAAGGAAGGATTGTATGGGATGAGAACTCTGGAAGAACACACGTTCTTCGGCTGAAGCTCTGAGGGATTTCTGGACCCACCCTAAATAGTAAGTACATTTTTTGTGGGTTTCAAATCCAGATAAGTTGATGAGAAACACAGTGAGTTTATATCCATTCTGGTTACTGAGAAGCCACCACAAACATCCAGGGGAGGTCTCTAGAAGCAGAAAAGCGCATGTCCCATAGCAAAGAACTGGAGTTCCCAGGTAACCATGCCAACCAAAGAGGAAGGCGTTGGTAACAATGGACTGGAGGAAGAAAAGGGTCTTTCAACAGACTGACCAAGAATTCTTACTGTTTTAAATAGAGTTTACATCTCAGTGGCTTACATGTGTGTTATGTAGAACTTGCTGATAAAATATTCATTTATTACTTGAATATTGCAAAGGGGCTTTTCTTTAAAGGTTTTATTTATTTATTTTAGAGAGTGTGCATGAGCGGGGGGAGGGGCAGCAGGAGAGAATCTCAAGCAGACTCCCCATGGAGCATGGAGTCCGATGCAGGCTGGATTCCATGACACCCTGAGATCACGGCCTGAGCTGAAACCAACATTGGGATGCTTAACTGACTGAGCTACCCAGGTGCCTAAGGCAGCATTTTATAGAAGGAAAACACAACTTGGTTCAGTGTAGTAAATGTTCCCAGACACATCACCTGCCTCCTCTCTCTCTATCTTAGTCCTTGCTCTAAAACTTACAATTCTTAGTAAGTTCTTAGAAATTATCAAAGCAAAAAACAAACAAAAAAAAAAACAAAAACAAATGTTTAATGCTGTGTCCACAACAAGGAAATAGTAACTATGTAGTATGCTTGAGTCCCCTTCAAATATTTGTGGGAAAACTATCTCTTACGGGTTCTAACATTCTAATACAAGTAGATTCATGTTTTCTCTTAAAACAGTATCACGAAAGAAAGTTCTACTATAATTTCAGGAAAGCATTATAAATCTTTCACTCATATGCGATCATGAAGCAATTGTAAAAGACAGTACATTTAATTTTATTTTTTTAATAAATTCTTCACTTCCTAAGAATATGTATCTATCTATCTATCTATCTATCTATCTATCTATCTATCTATCATCTATCTATCAATCATCTATCTATCTACATACATGTGGTGGGCTGAACTGTGTCCCTTTAAAATCAGCATACTGAAGCCTTTCATCCTCAATGGCATGGTATTCAAAGATGAGGGCCTCGAGAGGTAGAGAGGCAATTGGGTTTAGATGAGGTCATGAAGGTGGGGCCCTAATCTTGGGAGCTTGCTTTGTCCCATGAGGACTCCACAAGGATGTAGTCATCCACAAGCCAGGAAGAGGGCTCTTACCAGAACCCAACCATTCTGGTGCTCTGACCTTAGTGTTCCAGCCTCTGCAATTGTGAGAAAACAAATTTCCATTGCAGCCTTTCGGTCTGTGGGATTTTTGTTATGGCAGCCTGACTTAAAATGGAATATATACTAGCTCTATAGCTATAGTACGTAATACGTATCATACTCATAAACACATACACATGTCCATTCTGTCTTTCTCTTTCACTGATTATATGAGAAATATCATTTCAGATGTGTGTCTAATTATGTATCTATCTGACAATAAGAAGAAACTAAATGTCTAGTACTTCCCCCATTGAGATTAATTAGTTGCAGTGTAAGCCCCAAAATACAACGTTGCATTTTTCAAAGACTGCATTATTTTTCAAGATTTTATTTATTTATTTATTTGAGAGGGAGAGAGAGAGAGAGCGCCAGCAGGATAGTGGACAGGGACAAGCAGACTGAAGCAGAGCCTGATGAGGGGTTCGATCTCAAGACCCTAAGATTATGACCTGAGCAGAGATAAAGAGTCAGACATTTAACCAACTGAGTTACCCAGGTGCCCCAATACATTAATTATTTTAAAGTCTTCATTATTCACAACAGCATTATTAAAACTGGTATTTTTAGAGTAAATTATCGTTTTCACTATATTGACTTTTAAAACACATGTAACATTATGCTAATTCAGAAAAACTTAAAGGAGAACCGGAAGGTCACATCATTGACCAATTCAAATCGCCTCAGTTTTGAGAGCCCAAAGCAGAGCAACACAAAAAGCCTTTACATATTTTACAAACACCGATGGGAATCAGTACCTGTATTCCTCTTGGGTGAAGCGTGGGATTTCTCCAGGATGTAAGACGAGAATTTTCACTGTGGCGCTGCTAGACATCACAGGTTCACCATCATCAAAAGCAACAACCACCAACTTAAAAAGTAATAAAAATTCATGTTAAAGATGATTAGCAAGAATAAAGGAAAGCATCACTTTTAATCATTGGACTGCCTGGCTCCAGGACGGGAAGCAATGACCGCGTCCTCGCTGTCTTCCAGGGACAGAGGATGTAACCTACATTCTCACTTACTCTTCCCAACACTTCCACCAGGTGGGTGATTTTCTTTTTTGTTTGCTTGCTTGTTTGTTTTTTTTATTTCCTAGACAAGAAAACTCAAAGAAGTGGAGTTATGCTATGAGATAACACTGTCAGTAAAACATCTCTCCAATGGTTAAACTGATTTCTCTTCCTCAGTCCCACTGGTGCCCACAGTAAAAACATGTGCCATTATGAGCACCAACACTTATTTAAAAAGTGTTAAATTCAGTCACATCAATAGCCAAAAGCTAATTAGCTTCCTTATAAAAAGAAATCAATTTTTCTGTGAATTAATTGTCTGCAAGATTATAGGGCAGAAATACCTCACTCTGGAGGATAAAACTGGAAATCTTTACGGTTTAACACACTTGGATATACACTCTCTTAAAAATATATAAAATCAAGTTCATACCTTAGAGTAGAAACTGTTCAAATGATGCAAACTGCAGAAAAGGTTTTGTCTCAAGATGACTCAAATAATATTAATTACTACAATATTGTTTATAATTGCTCTTTTTTGGATCACATATATTATGTCAAGGAGAATTCTTCTAGAAATGATAAATACTTTCAACATTATATGTTTCTCTGGAAGGTGCATAATTTTGGAACCTGCAGGCTACTAATTTGAACCAGTTCAACCTAGACCACGAAACCATAACCAAGGATAATCCTTGGCCCATGTTTTACCCTTGGGTTAACCCTGTACCAACAATTGTAGGAGTATGTGATACGTAGTACTTACTGACACACATAAGGTTAACCTAGGAAAGCATTTCCTCAATGCAGGGTCAAAGGCTTTATTCACAGTGAAAAAATTATTCTAATTACAGAAAATGCAAACATTCAAACATTAATAAAATAGATTATTTACAATAATAACGAAGGGTAGTAATATTTCAAATTTTCCTGAAGTATAATTTATCACGAGTACATAAAACCAACCCAACCCAATAATTCTCCCTCTCAGTACTTACCTTAAGGAAAAAAAAAATGAGGGAAGTGACAAATAATGCTTGTGCAAGGAGTTTCACAACAGCAAATATTATTGTAACAAAAATTAGAAACATAAAATCCAAAAACAAAGGGTTAGACAAAAAAATAGTGCATTCATACAACAGAACATCATTCAACCATTAAAATAATACCATTAACAGTATTTACTGTCATGGGCAATACACTATTAAGTCAAAAAAGCAGTATGAATAATAGGATCGTATTAGTTTCAAACACGGGGTGTATACTTACATTTGTATGGAATGTCATCATAAGGGTTATGAACTGCTGAATTCTAGTTATCTCCAAGATGTGAAATATCAAGTGTGTGTATGTATGTGTGCGTGTGTGCTTTTCTTTCTGCTTAACTGTATTTTCTAAGTATTATTTGTGGTAAAATATACATTATTTTGTAATTTTAAAAAAATTGAAAAGAGAAAAATGGAAACATGTGTGGTCATCTGTTAAACTATACTCTCAAAAGGTAAATATCAAATAGATAACAGTAAGGAAAAACACTGCACAGACCTTAAAAATTGTTGTAGGTTCTTCGTTAAGATTGACTCGAGTTATGACTCTTCCAGAATCTTCTTCTACGTCAAAAATACTGGCAGGATAAGGAAACTGGACATCATCTACTCGGTACCTCACACGACTTGCGGGTAATCCCTAAAATGAATTTATATATTATTAATTCTCTTTCGCAAAATGGAAACAAAGGGAATTGACAATGCCAAACTGATCTATAAAATGCATGGCCTTCTAGAAGTGAGAAATCGTATTTAGCATTCACACTTCCAGGTCTGAAATGCTGCAGAATCTCTCTCTCTCTCTCTCTCTCTCTCTCTCTCTGGATGACTCCACCTGAATCAATGAAGAATTAAAAATTATTTACATGAAAGAATGAATTAATATTGCCTTGGACATCTCATCCAATGTCCTTAAAGTATAGGAATCTCACCAGACCTAAACCTCATGTCTGCTTACTAGTTTACCTTCTGAGACAATTATAAATGATGTTCTTTTATTGTGCTTATGTGAACTCTGACACTAAGAGAATGATGGAACGCGGAGGTCTGTTGTAAAATGGAAATGGGTATGGAAGCAGAGGAGACAAAACTATTTACCAGCTGCTCTGTGCTGTTAAACATGCTAGGTTTTATCATAAATAAATTAATCCTCACAACAATCCTTTAGGATAACATTACTAATGCTGATGATAGTAATAATAGCAAAATAATGATAGCTAACATTTGTTGAATGCTTATTATGTCCACGAACTATACTAAAGATGATACATGTACACTCTACCACCCATTTTTTGTTTTCATTTAATGAAAATTGATGCTTACAGGGATTTAAAGGATATGGAATTGTTGGGCGCCTGGGTGGCTCAGTGGGTTAAAGCCTCTGCCTTTGGCTGAGGTCCTGATCTCAGGGTCCTGGGATCGAGGCTCGCATCAGGCTCTCTGCTCCACAGAGAGTCTGCGTCCCCTTCTCTCTGCCTGCCTCTCTGTTTGCCTACTTGTTATCTCTCTCTCTGTCAAATAAATAAACAAAATCTTTAAAAAAAATTAAAGGAGGTGGCATTGTCCCAGATACAGATCAAGATAAGCTGGAATATTTTTTAAGAAATCATTTTTTTTAAAAAAAGGAATTAACATTTGATACATTTTTTATGACTATAATAAAAATGGTCAAAATTTTTGAGCATTTTCGCTTACATTAGGGTTTACTTTGGGCTTATTTTGAATTACATAAAGTGACACTGGAATAACATAATTCTTGCTGTGCATAAGTCAGTTCTCGAGGTCAAGTAAACAATTTGGGCACAGAGCCCAAATGTGATACTCGACCACAAACCTGAACAGATACCTTGGAGGAAAGCACTCCCAAAGCTCAGTCACAGGCATGTCTATCTTCTCGACCTCAGTTTTCAGCCTCTGCAATCTCTTCCAATCTCATGCCTCTGAACAACTTCTTTCATTCCAGCTACACTCATTCTTTAAACTCCAAAGTAATAGGCGCTATAATATTTTATATATAATATAAATTACTTTTATTGACCATGACAATGGTCAACTTAGATGTTCTGTATTTAACTCAACATATCCCAAAGCAGCATCCTGATTTCCTCTCCCAAATGTGTACCTTCTCCACACGAGAGCAAATGCCCCACCTTTTACCAAGTTGGTCCCTCTGAAAGCCTAGGGATGGCTATTGACCCTTCTCTTTCTCTTGGACTCCACAACCAAACTATCCTGAAGTCCAATTAATAGCTCAATAAAAGCATGCCTAATGTAGATTATTCTCATATCTACCCACTTATTTTCTTCAGTGGACTCTTTTAAAAAAGATTTGATTTGTTTATTTGAGACAGAGAGAGAGAATGTGAGAGAAGAGAGAGAGAGAAAGAGAGAGAGAGACAGCAGGAGAGGGGGGAAGGTCAGAAGGAGAAGCAGACCCCTTGCTGAGCAGGGAGCCCACCATGGGACTCGATCCTGGGACTCTAGGATCATGACCTGAGCCAAAGGCAGTTGCTTAACCAAATGAGCCATCCAGGTACCTCTCTGCAGTAGACTCTTAATTGGCTCTCTGCTTCTATTCTATTAAAGTTATCTTTAAAAATACAAACCTCCCCTGAGATATAAAAATATAAACCACGAACAGAGCTTTTTCCCTAAGCTGAGGAAATTCAGAAATGAGTTACCTCTTAAAGCCTCAATTGCCTTTTTGTAAGGTACAAAGGGTATTGACAATGCCAAACTGATCTATAAAATGCATGGCCTTCTAGAAGTGAAAAATCTCACCACTTCTATTCAACAAAGAACTAGAATTCCCAACCACAGCAACCAGACAAGAAAAAGAAATAAAAGGTAACCAAATTGGTAAGGAAGAAGTAAAACTTCCACTGTTTGCAAATGACTTGATATTATGTACAGAATCCTAAAGACTCCACCAAAATACTACTAGAACTGATAAATGAATTCAATAAGGTCTCAGGATAGAAAATCAATATACAGAAATCCTTTGCATTTCTATATATTAATAATGAAATAGCAGAAAGAGAAATTAAGAAAACAGTCCCATTTTCAATGGCACCAAAAATAATAAATGCCTAGGATAAACTTGACCAAAAAGGTGAAAGACTTGTATTCTGGAAAAAATAAAACACTGATGAAAGCAACTGAAAGTGACACAAACAAATGGAAAGATATTCTATGATCAGATTGGGAGAATAAATACTATTAAAATGTTCATAGTACCAACAAACTACACATTTCATGCACTCTCAAAACACCAACAATATTTTTCACAGAACTAGAACAAACAATTATAAAATGTGTATGGAACCAGAAAAGACCTCAAATAGCTAAAGCACTCTTGAAAAGGAGAAACAAAACTGGAGGCATCACAATCCCAGATTTCAAAGTAACATCATACAAAGCTGTAGGAATCAAAACAGTGTGGTACTGACACAAAAACAGACACATAGATCAATGGAACAGAATAGAGAGCCCAGAAATAAACCTATAATTATACAGTCACTTAATTTTTCACCAAGGAGGAAAGGGTATGCAATGGGAGGGGCACCTGGGTGGCCCAGTCGGTTAAGCATCCAACTCTTGGTTCTGGCTCAGATCATGATCTCAGGGTCCTGGAATCAAACTCTGAGTGGGGTTCTCTGCTCAGTGGTGAGTCAGCTTGAGGATTTCTCTCCCTCTCCCTCTGTCCCTCCTGCTTGCATGCTCTCTCTCTCTCAAATAAGTAAATAAATCATTAATAAAAAGAATATGCAATGGAAAAAAGACAGTCTATTCAACAAATGGTATTGGTAAAACTGGACTACTATGTTCCAGCACATATGAAAATAAATTCAAAATGGATTGAAGACTTAAATGTGAGACCTGAAACCATAAAAATCCTAGAAGAGAGCACAGACAATAATTTCTCTGACACTGACTGTAGCAACATTTTTTTTTTCTGGATATGTCTCCTGAGGCAAGGTAAATAAAAGCAAAAATAAACTATCAGGGCAACATCAAAATAAAAGCTTCTGCAAAATGAGGGGAATGATAAAACTAAAAGACAACTACTAAATGGGAGAAGACATAATCTATTAAGGGATGGTTAGTTAGTATCTAAAATATATCAAGAACTTAAGCAACTTAACACCAAAAAACCCAAATAATTCAATTAAAAATGTGCAGAGGACATGAACAGCCACTTTCCAAAGATAAACAGATGGCCAAAGACACACAGAAAGATGTTAAATGTCATTCATTGGCAGGGAAATGCAAATGAAAACAATAAAAAAACCCCAATGATTTCACCTTGCACCTGTCAGAATGGCTAAAAGAAAAAAAAAGAAAGAAAGAAACAGCGAGGATTTGGAGGAAAAGGAACCCTCATGCACTGTTGGAGGGAATGCAGACTGGTGCAGTCACTGTGGAAAACAATATGGAGGTTCCTCAAAAAATTAAAAATAGAGTTTTCTTATGATCCAGCAATTCCACCACTGGAATTATGCAAGAATACAAAAATACTAATTCAAAAAGATATATATGCCCTTATATTTTTCTCAGCATTATTTACAAGAGCCACAATGTGGATGCAACCCAAGTGTCCATTGATAGATATAATTCTATATTATATACTGGAATATTATTCAGCCACAAAAAGGATGAGATCTTGCCATTTGTGACAACACGGATGAACCTAGAGGGTGTTATGCTAAGTGAAATAAGTCAGAATAAGAGATAGCAAATAACCCTATTATGCACTGACATGTGGAACCTCAAAAACAAGTAAATAAACAAACAAAAAGCAGAATCATACCTATACAGAGGGCAAACAGAGTGTTACCAGAGGGAAGGGGATGAGGAATGGGCAAAATGGGTGCAGGTGAGTGGGGGACACAGGCTTCCAGTTGTGGGATGACTAACTCATGGTGATGAAAGGCAATGAAAGGCATGAGAGGAATAGACTCATTGTAACAGTGTTCATGGTGACAGATGGGAGCTATAGTAGGGGTGAGACCAACATAAGGTACAAAGTGAATCACTGTGCCATACACCTGAACTCATGGGACATTGTGTATCAAATATACTCAAACCTAAAATTTTTTTAAATAATGGAGGAGTTGTTAGCTCTCCATTTGTGAGCTTTTCTATATTATTCAACAACGTGCATTTCACGTGTTCTCACTTGTATGCTTATAAGAAACCCAGGAGTTGGTATGAATAGTGACTGTAAGTTACAAAAAGGCAATTGAGGCTTTAAGAGGCAACTCATTTCTGAATTTCCTCAGCTAGTACATGTCAGCGTGATTACTCAAATGAAACACGACTCATACTACAACACATGTCCCTACATATGAACCGAACTTGACATTAATCTATGATATCCTACAGGCAACAGACCTTCAACATGAGAATGAACAAAGGTACTTGAGAAAACTGCCCTTGTAAATCCTACTTAGTTCATGAACTGCCCAGAAAGTTCTGTAACGCATGTCCCATGAGGAAGAATGAAGGAAGAAAGAGCAAAATTACAGCACAAACTGTTCCAAGAACACAATCTCAGAGTTCCTGTTCTATTCAGTCCCCCTCATGTGTAGTAGAACTAAAACCCTTGCTCCAGTCACAGATTACTTCCCCAGAAACTGAATGTATTAGACTTGGCATGCTCCCTTACTAAAGCCAACATATTCACAGTACATGTTGAATTACGCCTTTAACTGATAAAAGAAAAAGAGGAAAAGTTTCAGTATTCAGAAGTGTTATCTCCCACATGCCTAAAATGTTTTGCTCCAGAACACCCAGGCCATTCCTAGAGGATCATGACAGGTCATTGAACTTTTTATTTATGATTTGTTATTCTACAGATCACTACCACATAAAGAAGATGGGGCTTCTTGCAGCCTGGTTCGCCCATTGGAGTCATTCCCATCAATTCCCCGTCACCCCTGCTATGAAGGCACTGCATTTTCTTTGCTATCACATGCAGTGATAACTAAATACCTAAAATTCTTTGGATTTTGCTTTGAATATATTCAAAAGTGTTTTTCTTTCCCTTTCTCCTTCACTTCCCTCTATTTTATCTTCCTTCTTCATCTTCCCTCCCTACCTCTCTTCCTCCTTTTTACTTCTTTCCAAAAATCTTTTATGTAAGTCTTGCTTTATACTTAAATAATGAAGCCATATGATAGGTGGAGTTAACTGGCTTTGAGGACAGCTTCAATCAATGTGCCTAACATTGTCCGTAGGGCATTTATGACATGTACGGTTTCAAGAAGTTATAAAAATTGGGGCACCTGGGTGGCTCAGTTGGTTAAGCGACTGCCTTCGGCTCAGGTCATGATCCCAGAGACCTGGGATCGAGCCCCACATCGGGCTCTCTGCTCGGCAGGAATCCTGCTTCTCCCTCTCTCACTCCCCCTGCTTGTGTTCCCTCTCTGGCTGTGTTTCTCTCTGTCAAATAAATAAAATCTTAAAAAAAAAAGTTATAAAAATTAAAATTATTATGATTAATCTGGAAAACAATATCATTATAAAACTCAGAAATTAAACCATACTGAAAAAGGGAACTACTTTAAAAGGGAATCTAATTTATTACTTAATATTATTTATCATTACTATTTGTTAACTATCTAACACTTGATTCCACTAAAAATTTAATAGGTATAATCAAAGTATTCTAATGTACAAAATTCACTCAATTATGTTTTTAAAAAAATGAAATAGTTCATTGAGTTGATGAATTATGTACTCTATTATAATATAACATGGCATGTAAATATTCAAATTATCATTTAGTAGATATTAATTTAAACAGATATCAATATTGTAAAACCCAAATATTTCGTAATTTTGATAAATATTAACTTACCAAATATTGTTTTTTATTTAATTTAAATTGTCCTAGAAATAGAAGGATCTCTGTTTACTCTTACATATTTCCAATAAGTTGACATTTTTTCCAGTTGAAGACATTGATCATATTTATTTTTTAAAACCAAGCTACAAAAACATACTTAAAATTGATATGAAAATATTTATTACTTTGTACTCTGAATTAGGATAAGATAGTACATACTTTATACTGTGCCTGTATATGCATTTATATGTTTATTAAGAGAGTTTTTTGGACCATCAATACTGAAGAAAGAGCTGTCTTTTTAAATAAGGCAATTTTTAAAATTTTATTACTATTTGGGTTCCTTTTCTATAGCATTTCCAAATTATACTGAAGTTACTAACACTGCAAGCAGTTTACAAAAATTATTTTATCCAGTTTATACTAAAATTAAAACTAGGGTATAGTTTGATTTATAAATGATAAGCAAATGACTTCTTGGTCCTGCATACTTATCAAACAAACTGGTATTTATTTAGGACAGAAGAAATCTTTCAAGGTTATCCGTTAGCTCTCTGTCATTGACAACAGTACAACTAAACCATCTCATTCAGATAAAACCATGATTTGGGAAGACTAATGAGGTGCTGGTATAGTAATCCTTCTTTACGTCACTTCCATTCACCACAAGAGTTTGCGATATTTTTTTCCTGAATTTTCAAATCTGTGGCACATTCTCCTTTAGAGGGATATATTTCCCTAAACAAGTTTTCAGAAAGAACCATATTAGTGGAAGCTTAACCATTCAAGGGGCACGTGAAACATTGGCCTTGCATCACAGAGACAATGGAAATCAAAAATTATATAAATTTATATGTAAAAATTTTTTGTAAGATCAGCAATTGAAAATGTTATAAATTATCTATTCCCTAATACTTATCATCTTTTTCATGTGTTTTATGACACAGGGTTTAAGTCATTAGATGAGGGACTCCTTCTTTCATTGATTTGATACACCTACTGACTAGACAAGAGCTGAGTCCTGAAGGTACCAGAATGAAAACTGAGTTGGGAAGATGGAGTTCATCTCATCTCCCTACCTTCCTGATGATCATTAGAAGTAATTCAGGAAGAATGGCCCTCCTAGTATACCAAGCTCACAAATAGCCCAACACTCATCTGTTGTCCACGCTTGGCATCACTCCTGTGTGGCTCATTCCTCAACACCCAGCTCTTAGATGACCCCCCTCTGCCTCTACTCATTCATAAACTACTTGAGTCAATCCTATTGTATTTGTTCATACTATGTACCCTTATGTGATTTTATATTTCATATGTACTTGTTCGGGGGTTTACAGTGTTTCTGTCCCTTGACTGTGAGCTCTGTTAGAGCAGGTGACTCTAGGAACATCACTTACATGGCAGTGTGGCTCTATGTGGAACCCTCACTGTGGCTGAACATATCTTACCCGAGTCCCACCCAGTGCTCATGTGCACATTTTTTGAGAACAGAAAGGAAGAGGAGATCATACCACTGAGTTTTGTTTGGGGAAAACACATCAGAAAAGAGATGATAATGGAACCTCTAGAGACAAACCTCCCAAAAGGAGAAGAGAGGAGGAGAATAAACATTCTTTCCAGAAAGATCCTTGAGTCCAGTATTTCAGAAATGAACTATCATCATAAAAATTCTTTTTTTTTTTCTGGACTGGCTGAATATAAAACATTATCTCTTCCCTACTTTTCAGCTTCTGTCCTTATATTGTTAGTCCTTTAATTATATTTAATACCTTCTGTTGTTAAGCCCATGCTTTAATATGATGACATAATCCTCTGGATTTCTCCTACCAAAGAATCCTCATATGACTTAACATTATTAAGGTATGGATGATGTTTTCTTTTTTTAAAAATTTTTTTAAAAGATTTTTATTTATTTATTTGACAGAGACAGAGATCACAAGTAGGCAGAGAGGCAGGCAGAAAGAGAGGGGAGGAAGCAGGCTCCCTGCTGAGCAGAGAGCCCGATGCAGGTCTCCATCCCAGGACCCCGAGATCATGACCTGAGCCGAAGGCAGAGGCTTAACCCACTGAGCCACCTAGGTGCCCGGGATGATGTTTTCTTACACTAATTGCATCACACAATGTGTCTAATCCGAGTTACATCGTGGGTTAACCTACTGTTGAACAAGATCGAGATTCATGAATAATTTGTTGGTAACTATGAGAATCATCATTACATAGGTAATTTTGTATACAGTTTGGAGGACCTCTAAGAATTCACTAACCTGAGAGAGAGGCTAAATTGTTTACATGTTTTCCATTTAAAGTCCATTAATATCTTTTCATAGATTCTTATCTATGGCTACTACTTATCTCTCAGAATGATGGGCAATGATTAGAAAGAGAGATGTGCTTCTGTGCTTATGGACCTCATAACAGCGTGTGCCAGGGAGACAACAGGTGCACAGATAAACACAACTACCTACTAACACTTCTGATAAAAGCTATAAAGGAGAAGTGTGGGTGCTACTGACCGAAGGTGCTAGAATAAAGCACAGGTCTTCATGCTTATAATCAAATAGACTTTTGCCCTCACTGTGGGCACTTACCTATGAACATGAGATGTGCCTTCCCCATGTAGTCTGCTTATAGGGATCACAGTGATTGCATCATATGTAGAGCCTGATCTGGCATGTCATTTGAGTATTAGAGTGGCAAGCTAAAATTTAATTTATATGTCAAGATTTTGAATATTTTATCTTCCACTCAAGGGAATAAAAGTAGAGATAGATCATTATGAGGCGACATAAATTAAATTAAAGATGTCTATTTAAGTGAAATACCTTGCTAATTGTTGATTAAAAAAACTTTATTAAAATATAAACATATTTGGGACACTTGGGTGGCTCAGTCAGTTAAGTGTCTGCCTTTGGCTCAGGTCATGATCTCAGGGTCCTGGGACTGAGCCCCACATTGCACTGGGCTCCCTGCTTAGTGGGGGGTCTGCCTCTCTCTCGCTCGCTCTCTCATAGATGACACTAGAAATACTTCTTAAGTCCAGGCATTGATGTGCTAAAGTTAATAAATGCTGAGTAGACAAGGACTGTACTAAACCAGAAGCAAAGTTTGGGAAGTTTGCCATCTCCTTGAAAGCAAGGACGATGAAGAGGAAATACCAACTACCATCAACGTGCCTGACATTGGCTAAGTGCTTTCATTCCTCATCAAAGCCAAGTACCAATCCCGGGCAGTGTTCTTATTATTCTTACATGGAGATGAGATTTCCAGAAGTTAAGTAACTGCAGTACAATATCATTTTTCCTGGTTAAACACAAATGCCAACCCTGGTGACATTAGTCAATGGCTCTGAAAGACTCAGGATGTTTGCCAGCCCTAACTGCCCTCAGGAAGGACATGATTTAATATGACCTGTTAATAAATGAATTAATTGATTTGTTTGTTCATGTATTAGGCTTCTTTCCAAATATGACTTGAGGTAGTATGTGACTTACTTAAATAGAGTGTGGTTTCCAAAATGTGAGCAGTATTTCAACTTTTTGATGTCCTTTTCTCTACTACATTTGACCATGTAAGGCTCAATAAATATTAGTGTGAGATAATACTACTGGAATGGTCATTTATTCCACACACAGAAGGCAATGAGGTGATACGGTGATGTTCTGAACCAGGCATTTTTTCTAGAGGAGGGGAACATGACTGATCGAAAAAATCCCATCATCACAGTGCTGACATTTGATTCTTTACATCAAACGTAACACATTTATATACAATGATAGGGCGGGTATAATTAATGTGGCAGAATAAATGTAAATTTATATCAAGAAAATAGAACCTTAAGATTTCAATTATTTTCTTTTTTACTCAGTTTGTTTTTACTTTGGACTTCCATTTCTAGAGTGTGCATTAAACACAATACGGTTTGACTTAATGATGGTGAGAATGTAATTAATTACTACAGAAGGTAATCGCAAGTCTGCATGAAAGATGTTCCAAACTTGCAAACAGAGGGGATTTCAGTGCGCCTATAATGGAACCAAATAATTAAGTTCTTAATATCAGGGGATATCTTGATTTAGTAATTTTTCTTATATACATAATTACCAAGAAATTACTTATTCAGACCCACATAATTTTCTTCATAATAATGGCAATCACATTATATCAGGGAATACTAAACCTATTATTACCATTACACGCAAACATTAAGTAATTTGTTTTCAAGTATACAAAGATTGTTCTCCCTGATGTGGTTTCCAAAATTCTTTTTCCCAATGTCTTGCAAAGCAACTAATCTGATTTATTTTGTAACAGTTTAATTCTCCAAACCTCCCAAGTATGATTTAGCATTAGGGGTTACTGCAAAGTAGTTCGTATTTTTTTTTTCGGTCATAATGGCTTTTGTAGTGGATCTGACTGAATGCTAAAGAAAGTTAAACTCTCCGTGTGACCACCCAGAAGACATGTGCTTTTCTTTCTTCCCCTCCCTCCCCACTGACAGCTGCAGTAACTCCCAGGGGTTGACAACAGGGAGTCAACATCTCACCAACAAATGCCTTGCGCTGACATCACTGACCTAATAGAACATAGAATGTGCACAGTTTCTACTGATGTGGTATCAACATAACTATTCAAGATCCCAAGAAGTATTTGCTTCAGGGTAATGTAACTCTAAATCTTTGGGGAAATATGGTTTTCAAAGGTAAACATAACTCAATCCCCTCAAGACATCAAATAACAAATAACACAATCATTGTAACATTTCTTCATTGAGATATATTGTAAAAATTTCTAAAAGTAACAGTGCGCACATATTCAATTTGCCTCACTTAAAGGAACTCAGAAACTCAAAGGAACTTAAAAATAGAGATGAAACCAAAGGAGACTAGTAACTAGTGGTCCTGTCTGCTTTAAAAGCCTTCCATTTTTCCTGAGGAAAGGAAATCTTGGCACTATCTTCAAGTCTGTCAGACTCCAGAAGTTCTGACTCAAGTTTTCCTCTCCAGACTCCGGGCAAAGTTACCTCCTTTTGGATTCTGAAAATTATTTTTCTTCCTCTGACTATAGGGTCTAATTCTGCCATGTCACTTTGGACTGGAAATACCTCTTTTTCTTTCATACCTCAGCTTTCTGTCACTTTTCCCAGAACCTTCCTTGACTTTTCAGACAAAATCAGTTTCCCTTCTGTCTAATTTCAGAGTACCCTAAATATTTATGTCTTAGAGCTTTTTATGGTTTGTCATTTCTACTTGATTTCCAACTCTTCAAGTTGGAAATTCTAAGGTGAGGAAACATGACAAAGTTAGTCTTGAATACTTCATGCAGTACCCTTAATTAATATTGGATTGCACAAACATGCAATAAATATTCAGGGATGTTTATTTTGCTTCAAACACAAGGATAGAGATTTTTTTTTTAAGAATCTTTTTTTTCTTTTTTTTAAGATTTTATTTATTTGACAGAGAGAAACACAGCCAGAGAGAGAACACAAGCAGGGGGACTGAGAGAGGGAGAAGCAGGGTTCCCGCCGAGCAAGGAGCCCGGTGTGGGAATCGATCCTGGGTCTACGGGATCATGACCTGAGCCGAAGGTAGTCGCTTAACCAATTGAGCCACCCAGGCGCCCAAGGATAGAGATTTAAGTTAAATACAATCCACAGTTTATGAAACATTGCCACAGGTGGATTGATACATACTTACTTCTCATTTCTTTATGTCCTTCCATCCTCACACCTCAATCCTACCTCTTTTTCAAAGGCATCCATTTTAATGAATTTAAGGAATATCATTTAACTAGACTCTGTGGTACACTGGACAATTGTTCAGTAAATGTTCGCTCCTTCTTCCCCCATATCTGGCCTCACTGACTCTGGGGTCGGTTGTGAGACATGTTCTGGCCAATGGACTGAGAAAGACTAGGACACACAACTGGACATGTGACCATGTGGTTAGGCAATTCTCTCAAAGTCCTGCCCTTCCCTATGCACAGAGTAGGCTAGTTTCAGCATAGATCCCTGAAGGAAGAGGCATGTGACCAGACTTGAGGCTGACCTCCAGCCTGAAAGCAAGGTCAGCCAAACTCCAGCTGCCTCAAACATCTATGAATAGGAATATACGTCTTTGTTACCATGAACCTGAAATATTCTGGTATGGTTTACTGTGCAGCACTTTGGGAGGAAAACCTAACTGTCGCATATTGCATGCATTTTTGCTTTTTAAAAGAATTTTGTATGATGGTATTATTTTCTCTTTATTACTATGTTTACTGAGTATTATTAGGTCACTGCACTTCATTCTTGTTGCTATGTGCTCATAAAATCCGGCTGCGCTAAAATTTCTCAAGGTATTTCACTCTTAATAATGATCATGGCTGTATGGGAATCTCCCTGATGCATTAATCCCCAGTATGGCTGGTAATATTCCTGGCATAGAGATTTCCCTGAATGCTTTGGGATTCTTTGACAATGCAGTAAGGACAGCTTGGGGACAGGGGAGAGAATGGGGGTGGGAGGCCCTACATAATCCCACTGGGTAGAAGAGCCAGGCTGAAGCCACATGAGCTGTCGCATGCAACTGTAGCCTTGATCTGGTCAACCAGAAACCCAAATACAGAACTCAGCTCTCATTCTTCCAGAGATCAAGCTGGGAAAAATGGGTCACAGTGACGGGTCAGAGGCCCAGCTCCTTCTCACTGCCCCACATCTTACTCATCCCCGTACTCATGGTCAATAGACTGGACCTCTGACCTTTCAAGGCTCTCCCAGAATGCAGATGGAAAGAAAAGAGAGAAGGTGCCAGAGTATAAATAATAAATAAAAAAGACAAATATCGAAGGCACAAAGCCTGAAAAAGACCAGTATAACATAAAAACAATGACAGAGGATACTTACTGAATATTTACTATATGGCAGACACTACATATGCTATCGTATAATCTTCAAACTGTTCTGACAAAGTAAATACATTTTTTATTGCAGTAAGAACATTTAATATGAGATCTACTTTTTATACATATTTTTAAGTGTACAATGCAGTGTTGCTAACTATAGGTTTAATGTTGTATGGCAGATCTCTAGAGCAACAACAACAACAAAAAAGCAGGTGATCTGGTTTAAAAATGGGCAAAAGGATAAGGGGTAACCTGGAGGACAGTGGGAGAAGGAAAGTAAATGGGAACTAGGGTAATCCAGGGAGAGAAACAAAACAACAGAGACTCTGGACACAGAAATAAACTGAGGGACTTGGAGGGAGGGGGTGGGGGATGGCAGAGCCTGGTGGTGGGTACTGGGGACACCTATTGCATGGAGCACTGGGTGTGGAAAATGGGGAATGAATCTTGGAACACTGGGAAAAAAAATTAAGTAACAATAAAAAAAATGGGCAAAAGGGGCACCTGGGTGGCTCAGTTGGTTAAACCACTGCCTTCGGCTCAGATCACGATCCTGGAGTCCCTGGATTGAGTCCGCATTGGGCTTCCCACGTCGCGGGGAGTCTGCTTCTCCCTCTGACCTCCCTCTCATGCTCTCTCTCTCTCACTTTCTCTCTCAAATAAATAAGATTTTTAAAAAATGGGCAAAGAACTCAAATAGAGATTTCTCTAAAGATGACATCCAGATGGCCAACAGACACTTGAAAAAATGCACATCACTGATCATCAGGGAGATGTAAAACAAAACCATAGCGAGATATTACCTCACACCGGTTAGGATGGCTATTACCAAAAAAATCCAGAAGATAACAAATGTTAGCCTTATATCAGTTAGAAAGGCAAAAAATGACAAGGCAAAAAATAACGAATGTTGAAGAGGTTATGGAGAAAGGGGTACCCTCTTACACTTTTGGTGGGAATGCAAGCTTGTACAGCCACTCTGGAAAACAGTGTGGAGGTTCCTCAAAAAAATAAAAATAAGAGTTACCTTATGGCCCTGGAATTGCACTATTGGGTATTTACCCAAAGGTACAGACGTAGTGAAAAGAAGGGCCATATGTACCCCAATGTTCATAGCAGCAATGGCCACAATCACCAAACTGTGGAAAGAGCCAAGGTGACCTTCAACAGACAGATGGATAAAGGTGATATGGTCCATATATACAATGGAATACTACTACTCCATCAGAAAGGATGAATATCCAACTTTTGTGTCAACAGGGATGGGACTGGAGGAGATTTTGCTGAGTGAAGTAAGTCAAGCAGAGAAAGTCAATTATCAGATGGTTTTGTTTATTTGTGGAACATAAGGAATAGCATGGAGAACATTAGGAGAAGGAAGGGAAAAATGAAGGGGTGGATACTGGAGGAGGAGATGAACCATGAGAAACTATGGACTCCAGGAAGCAAACTGAGGGTTTTAGAAGGGAAGTGGGTGGGGAGATGGGTAAGCCCAGTGATGGATATTAAAGAGGCCATGGATTGCAGGGAGAACTGAGTGCTATACACAAACAATGAATCATAGAACACACATCAAAAACTAATGATGTACCATATGGTGACGAATATAAATTTAAAAAAACCAAAACAAACAATGAATCTTGGAACACTGGAAAAAAAAAAAAAGAAACAAAAAACCAAATGGTAGCAGGGATGTGGAAAAATTAGAACCCTCCTACACAACTGGTAGGAATGCAAACTGGTGCAGCCACTCTGGAAAACAGCATGGAGCTGCAGCCAAAAATGAAAAGTGGAGCTACCCGACAACCCAGCAATCCTACGTCTAGGTATACATCCAGGATTGCTGTTTTGTTGAAATCAGGATCCGAAGGTTGATAACATGCACTCCCATGTTCACTGAAGCACTATTCCCAATGGCTGAGGAAAGAACCTAAAGGCCCATCAGTGGATGAGTGGATAAAAACAATGTGATACACACACACACACACACACACACACACACACACAATGGGATATATTACAGCCTTAAACAATCATAAAATCCTGCCATTTGTGATAACAGAGGTGAGACCTGAGGCTATCGGGCGAGGTGACGCCAGTGCCAGAAGCACAGAAACAGCACAATTCTACCTGTGTGAGGTATCTGAAGCAGCCAAACTCATAGAAGATAATGACAGAGATGTGGTTGCTCAGGGAAGGGGGGATGGGCAACTGCCATTCACAGCATATAAAGTTCAATTATGTTGTTTTGTCTTCATTTTACAAATGGGAGAACTCAGGGACAGAGAGACGGTGAACTACCCATACATGGCTGGCCAATAGGGACTTGAGGAGGTGAGACCAGCCAATCATTCCGGAATGCTGACATTACTTACAATTATCCTGGGGTGATGCACTCTGTAGGCTGACAGGGGCATTCACATAGCAGACACAATGAACAGAGAAAAGAATTGCTTAATATATATTGGTGAAAGATTTAATTTTAAGAATAGAGTATCTTGGGGCACCTGGGCGGCTCAGTTGGTTGAGCGACTGCCTTTAGCTCAGGTCATGATCCCGGAAACCCGGGATTGAGTCCCATATTGGGCTTCCTGCTCGGTGGGAGGCCTGCTTCTCCCTCTCTCAGTCCCTCTGCTTGTGTTCCCTCTCTCACTGTGTTTCTCTCTGTTGAATAAATAAATAAAATCTTTAAAAAAAAAAGAATAGAGTATCTTCTAAACAGAAGCCAAACAAAAACAAAACAAAACAAAACACCTAAAAATTAAGAAAATTATTATAGCCTCAAGCTTCTATCAGAAAATAGGGGTGGCTGGGTGACTCAGTAGTTTGGGCAACTGGCTCATGGTTTGGGCTGAGGTTGTGATCGCAGGATCTGGAGATGGAGCCCCCTGTTGGGCTCTGCGGTCATCAGGCAGTCTGCTTGAGATTCTCTCTCTCCCTCTCCCTCTGTCCCTCCCTCCTTTCTCCCTAAATAAATAAATAAAAACACAGAAAATAGTGGGAAAGCATATATACAGTTTTACAAAGTAAAAGTTTAAACTCAAGACAGTAAGAGCCTGTCAACTTGTATGTTACATGTATAAGTAAAAGTAAATTTCATACTTGGAACTCACAACGTATGCACCCTTCCTAAAAAGTTGAAGACGTATAAGAGTAAACCACAAGAGGCAACAAAGTACACAACTTAGAGATGCATGCATCAGAATATGGAAAGATCAGCATAAATCATGCATAGGCTTAAATACAGAAATAAGTATAAATAGTTCTTATAAAGCATCTGGAAAATAGAATTAAAATGCCATATATTTTCATATAAAATGTATGTAAGGAATTCTTCAAAAAAAGAGGTAATGAAAATAAACAGAGTCAAAGCCAAAAAAAAAAGTGACTTATAGATAAAAGTCATGCTTAAAATAACTCAGACTCTTGACAAATAAAAGGGAAAGGCAGCTGCAGGGGAGCAGAGGATGGCTTACCACTGAGCTTCCACATGAGTCTAATCAACAGAACTAAGGTCCTCTACTCAGCTTGTGTCATTCACCTTGCCCTGTCCGTAAAAAAAAATCCTTTACCTTTTAATTTCCTTCTCTGCATTGAACACTTCTTTGGCTCCAAACCACATGCCTAGCAGACTTGTCTTCTGCCCCTCAATCTTTCGGTTTCCCTCCTCAGCCCCTGGCCCATGCTCAAGAGTGCATAACCTGAGGATTTAGTTCCAAGGTTTTAGCTTATCTGATTATGTATTCTTTCTTGGAGAATGTATTCATTACTCTCATAGCATCAACTTCAATCCATGTGGCTCCCGTTGCATACTTACTTCCATATTTTCTGCCGGATCCCATCCTAGCCCTCTCAATGCAGCCAGGTTCCCCTGGCATCAGATGGAAGTGGCCGTTGGCCACCCAGCCCATGCCCCGTCCTCCCCATGGTATTGCTGAGCCACGAGAAGGGCTCATGGCCTCCTCCTGCCATCTGCCTCCAGCCTCCTCTCAACACCCCCTTGTGGGGTGAACCTATAATTCTGGAAGGGCGAGAAGCTTCTGCTAGTCCAGGCACTAGAATCCTGCCCAGATCTGGGAGGACAGCCTCGTCTTCTGTAGTTGGTGAAACATACGTGTTCTGAAAGCATTTAAAATGGACCCAGTCCTACTTTTATCTCATTATTTTCTCCTTAGAAGAGCTTTGTTCTCCATCTACCTTATGTCTACCAACTAACACCACAAATGTCTTCATCAGTCGAGACAGAAGATTCACTTTTGATTTTGCTTTTATTTCATCTGTGTCTTCAGCTTCCCACCCAATCACTATTCATTCTTCCATTTCAATGACTTTATGTGTTTCTGCTTTCTCTGTTTCTTTTGTTCACCCTCTTTTTTATTTTTAATGATGATTAAATGAAGCAAAGCTGCTAACTAATCTCCTGGTTTTCATTTATTATTTCATCCAATCAAGACTGCATCTCAGAGATAATTCATTATTCCACCACATAGCTCTATTTTTTAAAAAAAAATTATTTATTTGAGAGAGAGAGAGCGCGCGCGCACACATGAGAGAGAGAGAGAGAGAGAGAGAGAGAGAGAGGGAGAGGGAGAGGGAGAGAGAGAGAGAGAGAGAGCACACAGCAAGCAGAGGGGCAGAGGGAGAAGGAGACTCCCACTGAGCAGGGAGACTGAGGTGGGGATCGATCCTAGGACCCCAGAATCATGACTTGAGACGAAGGCAGACACTTAGTGATGGAGCCACCCAGGTGTCCATAGGTCCAATTTCTGTCACCACTTTTTATAAGTCTTGAGTAAGCTTCCGTTTTTCTATACGATAAAATGGGTTTCACAAAACCATATTTGCCATAGTTCCTGTCTACAAATCAGTACCTAACACAGTCCTCATGCTTTGGGTGCTACCTTTTAAAAAGATTTTATTTGTTTATTTAACAGAGAGAGAGAGAGCCCAAGTAGGGGGAGCAGCAAGCAGAGGGAAAGGGACAAGCAGGCTCCCTGCTGAGCAGGCAGCCTGATGCAGAACTCCGTCCCAAGATCCTGGGACAGTGACCCAAGCTAAAGACAGAGGCTTAGCCGACTGAGCTCCCCAGGCACCCTGTGAGCTACTCTTTTAAGTAGCTAACATTTATTTAATCAGACATATTCCAATCACGTCATACCAGCTTATGCTCATAAAATGGCTATTTTTGACTCTGCAATTGTTGAATACATTTCTTCCAGCTATTTCTTCTACCCTCACTTAAATGAATCCCCTATATTATTTTAAGAGTTGCATAGAGTAGATTCAGACATTACCAGGACACATTTGTTCCCCCATTCCCTACAGAGCTGTTGCATTTCTTGTCATCTTTAATACGCACTCCTGTGGCTTCATCTCTGTGTGTCTTGCCATATTCTTAATTGTTAAGTCCATAATACATGCTTTCTGATTGATTCATTCATTCAGTAAGTATTAAGGTTATCTGGGTTGTGCCAGGCACATACTGGATTATGGGTCTACTGTCTTTGTACAGCCACTGTTTAAGGATAAAGAAGAATTGTGGAATGGGGGTTCTAAGGCCAAGAGTTACCAGTGGCTTGGCTTTGAGGATTATTAAGGCCAAGTCCGATCATGAGAAGGCAAGACACTCTTTCAGAGGGTCTCTTCCCATTTTCCCTGGCAAGAACTTCACAATAAAGGCCATGATTTAAGCCTAAGGGAGGCTTCTAGGTGAGCTCCAGGGCAGGTCTGTTAGATTTCACTCAATTGTCTTAGAAAACTTGTGTTGATATGTACAAGGATCTTGACACCATGAGGCTTATTCTCTCAAAAAAACAAAACAAAACAAAACAAAAAACAAAAATTAAACCAAAAAAACTCCTAAACTTCACAGATGTTACCATTTGTAACACAAGAAAAATGCCCCGATAGTCCAAGTAAGACAGCAGGTTTTTAATTAAAAGAGCAATATTTACTTCTGAAACACTTAAATCTAATATTGATCTCAAATAATGCTAACAATGTAATTGTTCTCGAAAGGAATCAATAAGCCACAAAAGGAAAATGACACAGATTCTTAAAACATTAGATAAGCCTTTTCTAGACATTAATCATGTATAAACTTTCTCATAAAACCTTCCCTTTTCTACTCATTTACACTCTCAAATCTAATTATAGCTCATTGTCATTTTAAAGATCAAGTCCCAACTGTCGCACTGTGTGCTTTCTTCCTAATTAAGTATTCGAGACCAGAGGGAAGGAGATTGGGGCTACATCAGCTCAATCTTCACAAGCTGACATGCATCGCAAAAACAGTTTTTGATAACTATTCCCTGACAGCTTTGATGGGAAGGAGAAAGAAACACACACACACACTCTGAGCTGTGTGCCCTCCCCCACATGCTCCAGGGTCAGTGAATGTGGTCAGTAGTCTCCAAGCTCCAACAGCACTGAGTTTTTGCTACCTTGCTAGCAATCATCTAAATCCATACAACATTACCCCCAAAGCCAGTACGTGGTGGGTGATGAAAATCAGCTCTGTGAAGAGGTCAAGGGAAAAGAATGCAGAACACCCATGTTATATGGAGACAAAAATATAAAGTCAAACTCCTAGCCCTATTGAATACTTTGAACTCTTGCTCACAAAGCAAGCAGGTGGCAAAACATGGCAACAGATATTATTGCTTTTCTCCTACTGTCCACCTGTGCTCCTGCTGGAGGGTTAATGATTTTGACAAGATCACCATAATGACTTGGCATGATTTGGTGACGTCATGTCAAAGTTAATAACATACCACATATGCAACGTAGGAAAGAATCTGACCACCTTTTTTTGCTCTCTTAGAGACCAGTGAGGCCTGAATGATTGAGAAGGATGTTAAAGCCACTTGTGAACACACTTTAGAAGTAATTCCTCAGACAGCTTGTCTAAACTCTGAGTGGCTAGTATAGCTCTCAACATCTCAGTAGAGGCAAAAATACCCCACACTCATAATTATTGTACTTTTATAAAAATTATTTCTTTTTTTTTAAAGACTTTATCTATTTATTTGACAGAGAGAGAGATCACAAATAGGCAGAGAGGCAGGCAGAGAGAGAGGGGGAAGCAGGCTCCCTGCTGAGCAGAGAGCAGAGGACTCTGGGATCATGACCTGAGCGGAAGGCAGAGGCTTAACCCTCTGAGCCACCCAGGCACCCTATAAAAATTATTTCTGAAAAAAATATGGTGAGAACATTCAACTGATTTTTAAAGTCAATTACTATTGAGAACTTGCAAGATCTCTTTCAGGGAATATATGTATTTCATAAATGAATATCAAAATCTGAAAAAAGAAGTTTTCAGTGTCAATAATACACTACTTTTTGCAAACAAGAATGTCACAATTGCTAATATTGAACAAGCTCCAATTACTACTTGACTTTAAACAGGAATCCTATAGATTCCTAAAATGCATTAAGTGGAAAGAATAATAAAACAACAAGAAGAAGGATCCTCCATGGGTTCCTCATACTTTTCTGGAAATGAGCAAAATGTAAACTTCATTTATTTCTGCCAACTTTTCTGGGTCCACATGCTCACAAGGGGTACCGTTCTGTCAGGCACTTGCCCTGCCCGTGAAGAGAATTCTTGGTATCTCGGGGTCTGGCCTGCAGCTTCAGAAAGAATAAAATATGCAAATGGAAATTACACTTGCAGTTTTGTTTTGTGAAAGATGGAGTGAGAGGTCTCTGGTGAGCAGAAAGAAAAGGTTAGCAATTTTTAATATCCAAAATGATCAGTCATTCCCTATTCACAGCTCTAGTGAACTACATAATGCCAATGTTGTCACAAAAGCAAGGCGGAAAATAAAGTCATAACAGCTTTAATTCAGTGGGAAAAAAAAAAACGAAAGTCCCCAGGAATTTTTCGCCCCTTCCATCTAGAGCACTTTGGTTTTGCACCACATGCATTTATAATTCTTCATTTATATTCAACAATGGTGTTTTCTTTGGCTTTAAGTCCTTACCTAGATTTGCCATCTGATACTTCAAAGGATTTTGTTTTTGCTACTTTCTAGGTTAAAAGTGGATGGTTCTCCCTTCATTCAGAAGAAACACAATGCCTTGAAAAAGAAGGGGCCAGCCTCTCTAGATGAATATTATTACTGCTGAGTTGTGGCCGTGCCCAGGCTAGGAGGGCGCAGAAGCCATGCTCCACCTTGCACATGCATCAGCCCACTCTTTATTGCACACACACCGGTCTGCTCGATCTTGCACACACATTTACCCACTATCTTGCACATGCGTCATTCTGTTCTATCTTGCACACGCGTCAGCCTGCTGTATCTTGCACACGTACCTAACTGCTCTATCTTGCACACATGTCAGCCCACTCTATCTTGCACACGCGTCAGCCCGCTCTATTGTGCAGACGTGTCAGCCCACTCTGTGTTGTACACGCATCCACCCACTCTATCTACACTGCCCCTGAATGGCCAAACTAGAGATGCACAAGTTTTCCCAACATCACAAATAACTAAATTTCTAAATATCTTATGTACTTTGTCAATTCTGGAGAGTATAGAAATCACTGTTAATTCATTAATTTATTCACTCATTCAACAAATGGTTCACACAGACTGCCAAGTCACAAGCATAGTGTTGGATGTGGACATGCACACTGGAGTTGAGGTTTGATTCCTACCGTCAAGAACTTTCCCTTCTAGTTTGGAAAAGAGATCATTAAATACACAAAGTGTTTCCAAAGAAACACAGGGGAGCCCTTTGAATGGTAATTTCTAATTACAAAATGTTTAGAATAGCAACAAAGTAGAGAATACTCAGCAACCTCATCCAAAAAAACGGATTCTGGATTTATGGCACTGACATAAAATAATACACGTAAAGACTATTCATAATACTTCCGAATGTTGCGTAATGTTGAGATTCATGTTCTGAAAATTTTCACGGACTCCAGCTTTTATTTCTGATTGGTGTAGGTGTAGCCCCGTTGAGTATGCTAATCTAAGGGACCCAGTTTGCCAGCACTCAGTGGAAAACTCGGGACTGAATACTGGTTATGCAGGAGATTGCTGGTGTGTCAAGGGTCAGCACTGAGCCTGATAACATGTCAGAAAGAATAAAATCAATATCACAAGAAACACCAGCTGTTGGCAAAGATGCAGAGAAAGGGGAACCCTTGTGCACTGTTGGTGGGAATGCGAACTACTGCGGCCACTGTGGAAAAGAGTATGTAGGTTCTTCAAAAAATTAACAATACAAATACCCTATGATCCAGCAATCACACTCCCAGATATTTACTCAAAAAATACAAAAATATTCATTCAAAGGGATACATGCAATCCTGTGTTTATAGATACATTATTTATAATAGCCAGATTATAGAAGTGTCCCAAAATCCATCAATAGGTGAGTGGATAAAGAACACGTGGTATATATACACAATCGGAATATTATTCAGCTATAAACAAGAATGGGATCTTGCCATTTGCTACAACATGGATGGAGTTAGCAAGTATAATACTAAGCATAATAAGTCAGAGAAAGACAAATGCTGTATGATTTCACTCATATGTGGGATTTAAGAGGCAAAAGAAACAAGCAAATGAAAGAGAGAGAGAGAGACTAAAAACAGACTCTTAACTACAGAGAACACACTGATGGTCACCAGAGGGGATAGGTGAAGGGGATTCAAGAGTACACTTGTCACAATGAGTATGGAATAATGTACAGAATTGTTGAATCACTATACTGCACACCTGAAAGTAATTTCACACTGCATGTTAACTACACTGAAATTAAAATTAAAAAAAAATAATTAAAAAAAAACTGAGTAACAAAATACACACTCATTAACTGCAATAAGTATGCTTGGTATTTCCACTGAACGACTAGCATCTGTCTTTCATCTACTGAAAAGACGACATTAGATGTTCAATGTGAAAAACTACTATTGGGGATGCAAACCTCAGAACTTCTTAACAGAAATAAAAAATTTGAACTTGGAAAATTTCCATAAATTTCCATACACATCAGGGTGTAAAAGCAGGGCTTCTGTCTAGACATTTTACTCAAGTAATAGCACTTCTTTATGGAATGGAAAATAGACCAAGACAACTCTCTCATGTCATTCGGGTGATCTGAAGATCTAACCAGGTACCACGGCAGCAGGTGCGAAAGGAAAGTGAGAATTTTGCCATCCATACTAACACCTCGGGTAGGCCGCTCATAGGTGATCAGCATACCTATGTTTAGTCTCTCATCATTAATACCATTAATCTACCTTCAGGTAATATAATTTTCTTGGAGATTATATTTAATATATTTATTATATATAATGTATGCCAATATAAATTTCTAAGAGATATGAATATTTGGGTGTGCCTGGGTGGGTCAGTTTGTTACGTGTCCAACTCTTGATTTAGGCTCATCTCATGAGCTCAGGGTCAGAGTTGTGGACTGGATCAAGCCCTGTGTCGGGATCCTCAGCTCAGTGAGGGAGTCTACTTCTCAACCTCTGTCCCTGCCTCCATTTGCTCTCTCTCTCTAAAAGAAACGAATACATCTTTTTTTTTTTTAAGATTGTATTTATTTATTTGACAGAGAGTCCATAAGTAGGCAGAGAGGCAGGCAGAGAGAGAGGAAGCAGGCTCCCTGCTGAGCAGAGAGTCCAATGCGGGCCTCAATTCCAGGACCCTGAGATCATGACCTGAGCCGAAGACAGAGTCCTAACCCACTGAGCCACCCAGGCACCCTCAAATAAATAAATATATCTTTAAAAAAGGAAAGAGATATGCATATTTTAAGATGCTGGGCTTGTTGGGGCACCCGGGTAGCTCAGTCATTAAACGTCTGCCTTCAGCTCAGGGCATAATCCCGGACCCTGAGATCAAGCTCTGTATCAGGCTCCCTGCTCTGTGGGAAGCCTGCTTCTCCCTCTCTCACTCCCCCTGCTTGTGTTCCCTCTCTAGCTATATTTCTCTCTGTCAAATAAATAAAATCTAAAAAAAAAATATGCTGGGCTTCTTTATGCTCATTTAGTACAGTGTGTTATTATTTCAATGTTCAGTTCTGATTTTCCTAAAAGAGTCTCTGGTCTGGAGAGCAAGAACTGGTTAGCATGATAATTAATATAGACTTGTTGTTCAAAACATATGCCTTGAAGAGAAGTGAATGTGTACTTTTCATTTCAAAGCAGTTTCTACTTCTGACAGTTTATACTTAAAAAGAAGATAAAGCACCAATTTCATATTCACCATCTTGACTGGTGTGTCCAAATCTACGAAATTTTGCCTATCACCCTTCCCAAAATGCAATAAATCAGTTTCAAAGACATCTTAACATTCCTGAGAAAAGGAGCTTCGACTGAAAGGTTACTGCTTTCATGTTAACATTATTATTTTTCAGGACCTTATCGTCACAAAAGACTTTATACGACCTGTCACAGTTGAAGGTGAAAAATGTTCTGACAGCCATTCACCTTTTATTCAATAAGTGACATTACACAAATACTATTTATATTAGCAATATGAAACAGAACTCCTGGATCACTTATAAAATTCAGGTCTTTTTCTGCTTTCTTGCTTTTCTAAAATGGCTTATTTAATATTTCTTTTATTTTTTAATTTTTACTTTTATTTTTAAAAGCTTTTATTTATTTGACAGAGAGAGACACAGCAAAAGAGGGAACACAAGCAGGGGGAGTGAGACAGGGAGAGGTAGGCTTCCCGCCGAGCAGGGAGCCCGATGCGGGGCTTGATCCTACGACCCTGGGATCATCACCTGAGCTGAAGGTGGACGCTTCACCAACAGAGCCACCCAGGAGCCCCTCTATTTCTTTTATTTTTGTAGAGTATATCAGCCACTGACTAATGCTGGGAGCACACTGAAAAGTAAAAAAAAATCTAAATCTTCATTATTTGGCTATTAGGAGAATAATTAATATTTATAAAGTGCTCAAATTATTTATACAAAGAATTTATACAGGTACTATTATTTCTATGTGCTACTTTTCATTCATCAACATAATAACATTAAGGAAAATTTACCTCACTTTTGCTGTAAATGAAAACCGTCTATTTTGGAAGGTAATCTAGAATATCTCAAATGAGGTAAAATTCTGGATAATAAAGACTGAATAAAATAGGTTCTAAACACAGTACTAATATTTTAACTTACCAAAATTAAGACATTCAACATAAGTATTATGTCATCCATTGAGCTAAAGTTTGCTAACAAAATAGTCATATATGACTAAAATTGAAAATCCATAAGGGTAAAACCTAACCCTATCAAACTAAGCTTACACTGTCCTAACTAAAGAACCCACATAAAAATGACTCTAAATGCAGAGAACATTTTCCACATCTATTATTTGTGTGGGATAAATTGGCGAATAGCAAATTCTGAATTCCAGCAACACAGAAAGCATCTGCTTAACTGTGTTCAATAATAATTGTGCGAAGGGCACATGTCCCCATGGGCACTACAGGGGAGCACACGTGAAATGCCTGGGGGAGGACAGAGAGGGAGGACAGAGAGGACTCGGACTGTCTGAATGTGTTGTCCAGAAAGTGTGTCTTGTGTGAGCGTGTAAGGTTCTCTTGGCTAACCTTCTGAGTAGCCATCCATGCCCTTTACTTACAGGGGGGTCTGCGTCTTCAGCATAAACGGTTGTGATGGGTGTGCCCTTGAGGGCATCCGGAGCCACCATCCCCTTGTAGATCCGTTTACTAAACACGGGCGGATAATCATTCATATCCTGGAAAACACAATGAAGAGTTCAGAGCTTCCAGTAAACAGTGGTTTGGAGACTAGTTATAAGACTGGCTCCATCTCTTCCTACCACCCAGCACGCTTGCCATGGTCAACCTTCCATCCTCTGCACCCATGATTCTCACTGCAGAGTCGTGCCCCCAGGAAGCTGGCAGAACTCCTATGCAATATTCACATGTGGAAGAGCATGTCACTTGAACAAAGAGTCTGAAATCACGCCTTCTGGAGGTGGGCGAGATGCTTGCAATCTTCCCAGAAAATACTTCCAGTGGTATGAGGTGGTTCTGAACTTTTACTAATGTGGCTGATTTATGTTTTTTAAATTTACTTATTTTAAAAATAATTACTACACACAGTGTTGTTTTGGGTACTTTGGGTCGGACATATTTGAGCCTGCAGCTGAATCTGTTAATTATCTTACTCCCCAGGTCATCTTTTTCTTACTTGCTGTTAAAAACAAAACAAGAAAATTATTCTATATCATCTTTAATATCTGCTCTGATGCAACAATTTCCCTGTACAATGTAAATTGGAAGCCCACTAATTAACTGATTATGAATACCTCTTTTTGCAAAGAGGTCAGGATAATTATCTGTTACAATCAAACTGCATTTGCTTTTATATTCACAAGAGAGTTGACTTCTGAGTTGTAAATATGAGAAAATCTGCAGACTTTAATGAAAAATAAGAGATCATTAACTATAATATAAGCAAAACTAAAAACTAAAAAAAATCAATTTCCTGCATTTTGGCAGTCTTTATAACTTCCATGAACAAAAAATGAAAAAGCTTCCTTTATAAATTATGACCTTTAGAATCTGAACAAGTATGAGAAATTGAAAGCACCACCCTCGATAATGAGGGTGGTGGATAGTATTGATCTTGAGGTTCCATGCAGGGGGTAAATATATAAAATATTTGCATTCATGCTTTCTCCTGCTTTTCAAGAGTGCTAATTAATTTAATGAGTGAATCTTGTAACTAAAGGGGTAGATATCCTTTTGCACCCCTATGTTGTAACTGTTGAAGGTCAGCAAAGAAGGAGCCCAACACTGTAATTTTTCTGTTCACAAGTTCCCAAGGTCACATATGTTTTTTGTTTTGTTTTGTTTTTAATTTTATTTATTTATTTGACAGAGTGAAACACAACTAGAGATGGAACACAAGCCGGGGGAGTGAGAGAGGGAGAAGCAGGTTTCCCGCTGAGCAGGGAGCCTGATGTGGGGCTCGATTCCGGGACTCCAAGATCATGACCTGAGCTGAAGGCAGATGCTTAACAACTGAGCCACCCAGGTGCTCCGCATAATATATTCTAATAAGTTTCCTCCTCCTCCTCCTCCTTCTCCTCCCCCTCTGTTTTTTTTCTTCCCCCATCTCAAAGGATAATTATAACCTTAATGGTATAAGATACTTTTGATACTTTTGGACACTTTGATTCCTCAGAGGGGAAAAAAAAAGGCATGTGATTTTCTAGTTGTCAGATAGTTGATAACTGTACTTAGTACAGTGCCTCTCCTTTTTTTTTCTGCCCAAGTATTCACTAGATTCACATTCTAACATGAGTAGTGGATTTCTTTCTTTCTTTCTTTCTTTCTTTAATACTCTGGCCTCACAGACTGATTAGACACAAACCTAAGTAATAAGGGGGTGTGGGTGGCTCACAGCACTGTTTCTTCTCCTCCTTTCCTTTGCTTGCCACTTGGCAGGAGCAAGAATAAACCAGTGCAGCTACTGTGGGAGCCTTGTCTCTATAGTACATTGTGCATATTTTGGGGTTGTAATCTCTTATTGTAGCTCAGAAGTTCTTGCACAATGCATGATTTCAGATGAGCAAATTTACTGAAATGCGATGCCAACAAGCATAATCAATAGCTCATTATATTTATGCTCTAGGGATGGCTGAAGAAAAACAGACACAAATCGGCTTCTGTGCAAATGCTCTGTTATTCAGCAAACGAAAGAGCAATTGTACTATTAACAGGCTCTTTTCTGTTGTCTGTTTTCCACTAGAGGGTAGTATTTGCAAAAAGAAGCATATCTTCTGTCTACTTGTTAATGAAGACCTTTAACAGTTGCCTTTCTGGGGTTATAATTTTTGTTGGTCTGAACAAAAATCACTGTTCATGTTTCTAAAGAGTATTCTGGAGGGAGTATTTTGGAGGTTGGCATGATTCTCATCTAGAACAACACTATGCCTTTCTCAGGGAAAAAAGTAATGTACTCGTCAGTTTATCATTTGTTTCTATATCTCAAGCAAACAAAACCGTACCTGAAGGGACAATGAGCTAGAAAGAAGAAAACAACTTCCATTTATTTATTTTCTAAATTAAAGCCTAAATTAATCGCAGCAACCACTGCTACTTTGACAGACGGAAGCATGGATTTAGGAAACTCTGTAAAGGAGCATCCAAGGGAAACGGGAACTCCCTGGGGATGTTGCAAATTAATGGCAGGTTTCTACAAAAAGCAGAGAAAGAGATGATAAGAATTTTGAGTTTCTGGAATCTGGAGTAAGAGCTGCTCTTGATAAGAGATTTTTTTAGACAGAAGAATACTACATGTTTATGCTCTCATCATCTTTTTTAAAAGGATGGAATTTTAAAAACTAACCCCAGCGCTCATCCTCAGCTCTCAGCTATGTTTGGGTGGGAAAATGGATGGGGGGTGGCCCACAGGTTAGCACTGTCCACCCACAAGTGTTTGCTCCCTGTCCTCTAAAATGTCTTGAGAAGCAGATGTCTGTCTTTCCTGGCACATGATGGTGTTGACTTCTCTGCTCGTTCCCAGGTCCCTGTGCAGACCCAGCTGCTGCCTGCTGCTATTGGCTCCCTCCTGCGACTTCCATTTCTCTTCTTGTCTTGTCTGACTTCACTCCCTTCTGTCCCCTTTGCCTCTGTGCAGAGGATCAAAAAAGGTCCCATCCCCAGCCAAACAAATCTTTTTTATTGTGCATGGGGTCCTCCTAAACAAAAATCATAAACTCACTCATTTTTTTCTATTTTTTTCTCTTCTTCTTTCTTTCTCTCTCCCTTTTTCTCCCTCCCTCCCTTCCCCTTTCTTCTTCCTTCCTTTTCTTCCTTCCTTTCCTCCTTCCTTCCTTCCTTCCTTCCTTCCTTCCTTCCTTCCTTCCTTCCTTCCTTCTATCTAACCATCCATCCCCTTGTGCCTCAAAACTTGACCTGGAACCATCTTTCTTAGAGGCATGACTGTTTTTGGTTTTAGTTTGGTTTGATTTCCAAGGATGTAGTTATTCTGGGTTCTTGCGAGGCTGCATAACCCCGATGCAGAGGTGATCAAAGCCCTGCTTTGCCACACCAGCAAAATGTACACAGTGGCGTTCAGTAGCACAAATACACTCAGAGCTCCCCCTGGGTGTCAGGCAGTATGTTAGATGGTGGGGATCTCGTTACCACCAAGTGAAGCATAGTGCCCGCTGGTACTGAGCTGATGGGTGAGAGTGGAAAGCAGAAATTAAATTCATAATGCTGGGCATGACGAATTTTGTGAAAGAAGTACAAGGATGTAACGAGAAGGGGCAGTAAGGAGTTTAAATTTCACACTGGGTGCATATAGCAACTGCTCCATCACTCACACCCTCTGGCAGGTGGGACCATCTTTCAGTGTGGTTGATGGCCCCATAAGGAGCACAAGGCTGGGCAAGGTTGACCAAACCACAGCTCTAATACATAATTCCTTTCCCATCTAGTTTCCCAGTTTGGGGATGATAATATGGGGAGAAGGGAGCTGTTGAACTTTGGGGATGTTTTCCAAGCCAGCAGGCTATGGGCAACTGAAAGAATACGCGCATGACCCGAGCTAGAATCTTTGAGCAGATTCTATCTAACTTTCTCCAATGTGCACCAGAATTACATGTGCATGCTTTATGTCTACTGTGTGTCAGGCTTCATGCCAGGTCTGTTAAATTTATCATCACATTGAAATATATCAGCTATTTTATTTCTATTTTAATTATAAAGAAGCCAAAGCTTAGCGAGGCCCCGTGGCTGATGGTAATCCCGCTAATAAAGGGCAGACCCATGACTTTGTGCTGGCATGTCAGGCCTTACAGGAGGCTTCTGGATATTTGGACATGAGGACAAAAGGACCCGGCCAAGCTGTCAGAAGACTACACATCAGATATTAAATAAGATGATTTGAGTAGGATGTTCATTAAAAAGTACACACATAACTATTTCAAGATCTCTGCTCAAAAATGCTTTCCAATTTAAAAATTCTTCCAAGTAGCTATTATGCTTTTATCTTGGCAACGTGGTATGCTTCTAAATGTTGTATAATGCTGATCTATTTCCCTAAAGATAATTTTAATAATTATTTATAAAACTTGGTTTTTGTTTGTTTTTTGCTTAAAAGAGACTTGCATCAGTTGAACTTGTACATTTAAAACAACAACTGACTCAGTATTTAACCCGGCGGTTATTTTCGCCAAAAGCTAAGAAAGTTTTCCCTAAATTTCATACTTCGGAAAACTCCTACCAGAAGCTTTATAAATGAAAAGAATCCCATAATTCCACAAAGGAAACATGTGGGAAATTGCTTTTCTTTTTCTTCCTTTTTTTTTTTTTTTTTTTTTGAGATTTTCATTTATTTGACAGAGAGAGACACAGTGAGGGAACACCAGCAGGGGAGTGAGAGAGGGAGAAGCAGGCTTCCCGCCGAGCAGGGAGGCCAATGCAGGGCTCGATCCCGGGACTCTGGGATCATGACCTGAGCTGAACGCAGACACCCAGTGACCGAGCCACCCAGGCGCCCCTTATTTTCTTGGAATTCATAATGTACACTAGCATGTTATGGACTTTTATATGAAGGCGTGCAGAGAAGATATCTGTTTACTTCTGTGTGTCTCAGCATTTCCCCAATCCATTTGTCTATGAGATTCTTTGTGAGACACCACTTACCCTATCTCAAGGACCTCGTGCTCGATGGGATCTTTCCTGAGGGGCCCCGAAGAAAGCACGGTATTGAAGGCACACACTATGACTATGTGGAATACTGACTTTGATGAATTAAAGATTTCAGAGAATATACTGAGAATTGGGCTGCATCGAGAGTACTCCCAGTTTGTGGTAACCACAGGAGGCACTGGTCCAGGGGCCAGGGATAGGGGTATGTGCCATCGACAGGACTTATCAGCAACTCCTGTCCCCACTGGTAGCCAGTTCAATGGTGAAGACTTCTGGCAAATGGAAGGATGTGACAGTCACTGAGGAGTAAAAGAGTGTAACTGTGTACACAAAGTAAGGCACTTTCCTGGGACTCCCGGGAACTAGTGAGTGAAATTTGAGGAACCAGGATGGAGACCCACAAAATTATGAATTATTACTGCTAACTCTGGGCAGGTACCTTTTCATTTGTTTCCTCTAGTGGTTGTTTAGGGGACATATGTCCCATCTTAATCATAAAATTCTAGAATAGTACAGTACACAGATATTTTAAGAAATAATCTGACTCCGTCCCTCCCATGGCATGCCCTTCCTGATATATTCACATCTTTAAACTTCCCAGTGAATACATTAGAAAGACAATTCCAGGGGTGCCTGGGTGGCTCAGTTGGGTAAGCGACTGCCTTCGGCTCAGGTCATGATCCCATCGACCCGGGATCGAGCCCCACATCAGGCTCCCTGCTCGTGGGAAGCCTGATTCTCCCTCTCTCACTCCCTCTGCTTGTGTTCCCTCTCTGGCTGTGTTTCTCTCTGTCAAATAAATAAAAAATCTTAAAAAAAAAAAAGAAAGACAATTCCAATGAGAATATGATAATAGAAAATAGACTGAAGGTAAATATTTGAATGTCATAGAACAGAATAAGTATGTTTTCTCCCATTCCCTCAACTGTCAGGGAAAAGTCAGCAAGTGATAAAAAATAATGATCACCCGGATTAGCCCATACTCCCCCTACCTGGCTCACTGAAATTCTCTTTTTATTCCATTTTCTCCCTCCCAAGGAAGGGAGGGAGGATGCTATAAATCTTGAACTGTGCAGAGCTTCCTCTGACCGATCGAAATGCAGGACTCTGCCAATAAGGTTGCCATGGAACGTCAGCGGCACATCAGCCCCTGCCAGGTGTCTGTGGTATGACACATCACAAATGCTGCCTTGGGACCCGGCATTGAACTTCGATCTAGAAAACCCATCCTCATTCCTACACTCTATGGGGATAGGGACATTTGTCTTTCTGCTGGGGAGAGAACACCTCTGAAAGATGAAAACTAGCCTCATCTCCTAAGACTCACTGAATTTCTTGGCAGTTGGTCCCTGTGGGTATTATTTCACTTCCAGATCTCCCTGCCTATGTTCACACCTGCACCTGTAAGACAGGCAAATGTAGCTGGGGAACCAAGTCTCCTTCCTACATGCATTTTCTTCCTTCATCCTCTCGTGCCATAGTCATTCCACCTCAGTTACAATAAGCAGAAGGACGTAGGTCATCTGCTCACCTTAGACAATCCTTCACAATGATCGCAGAGTTGGCATTACAGAGCCACTTACATATTTCTAGTTCCAACTGGTTTTCCACTTTTGGCTTATCATACAAGACAGACCTTTTATTTCTGCATATTTTCTACATTATATCACAAGTCCTTTTATAAGGGCAGATTTTTCTTTGGATTATATGTCTCAAGGTGTATAGAACTTCATTTTGATTTTTCAGAGATTTACTCATATCATCTAATTTACTATATCTATTCAGTAATTCAGTATATCCAATAAATGTACAGTGAAGGAGGCCTGGGGCATCCATGTTCTGCAAAATCACTGCAACAAAAATACATATTACATATTTGATCGTCATCGATTATGTTCCAGATCACTAAGAAAGCACTCTACAGGTATCTGTGATAAAATTCTACTTTCTTTCTACTGTTGAAATATCTTTCCTTCCAAATATCACTTCAGTTTTCCCATTCTCACTCTAATTAGAAATAAGTTTGATAGACTAGATATTAAGCATTTGATCTTTTTTTTTCCTTCTACTTTACAAAAGAAAATTGTGTTTCTTCTCATTTTCAAAGAGAGATCTTCAAGATGCTTTCCCTGTGGTGACTGTTTTGGGTAGAAATATCTCTTAGCAAGTACTATGCAATTATGTTATCAACAAAACAGCTTGTCATACTGTAGGTAAACAGAACAATGATGGAAAATCTGCAAGCTTGGGAAAGACCGACATTTGTGGAGAAATGGGAACTGGATTCCATTCTTCCCTTCAAGACAAACAAGCATGACATTTTTATGGGCCCCAATATTAGTTAATACTTTTAAAGCTCTTCTTTGGGATAATCTCACCCTGAGAGACCAGAAACAAGAAAAGCACCTGTCAGCCTACATTTGGGGAAATGTTCTGCAAATTTTATTATGCTTCCATCACCTTGAAGAAAACAACATGACATTGAAAATGTCTAGAATTGGGGTGCCTGGGTGGCTGTTGTAAGTGGACTCTTGGTTACAGCTCAGGTTATGAGTCTCAAGGTTGTGAGATTAAGCCCGTCGGTGGGCTCTGACCTCAGTGCAGAGTCTGCTTGAGATTCAGTATCCCTCCCTCTCCCTTCCCCTGTGTTCCTCCCCCCCAACCCCGTGCACACTTGAAAGGTCTCTCTCTCTCTCTCTCTCTCTCTCTCTCTAGTAAATAAATAAATATATGAAGTCTAAAAAAAAAAGAAAAAATAGAGTTCAACAGAATTGAATGCTGGTTGATTAAGTTTTATCTTAAATGCATAGTAAATCAGAAATAATTTAGTACAGGTCAGGAAAACCCAACCAGTGAGACTGCTTGACTTCTCTAAATAAGATAGAGTAACTGAAACAGCAAAAATTAGATCAACACCGTCCTGTTTCTGAAGAAAGAATGAGTCTATTGATGGGCAATTCCTTTCCACATGCCAGTGTGATATAGCCTTAAGTGACACCCATATATTAAAATAAAGGGGTGATCAAGGAACATGAAATGCCGTTTAAGAAACTGCAGTTCCAGATAGAGACTAAGACTTATTTAGAGGACATCTTGCTTGATTAGATGATATTTTTGGACCTAATCCAACTCCAAAGACTTCTATCAAAAAAAAAAAATTAAACAAATGAAACTACACTGAATCCAGAGCAGCCAAGTCAGAATCTGTGATGGTTTTGAACTCTCCTTTATAGACCACACCCATCCTGAGAGCCAAAGCCATCCCAGTTGAGTACCCATCTATGGGTCTGGGAAGATGGTGCAGAAAGTCATCGATGGCAAGTCTTTTTTTCCCTTAAGGTACAAAACAGCCAATAAATGGCCATTTTTCTATTTTTAATTTTTTTTGTGGTTGTTTCCACCAAACCATAGGGTTAGGCAAATGCAGGCCAGGATAAGATGGCCTAAGCTTTTCACCTGGTTCTGAGCCATTCCGCCATAATATTAGTTCACTCAGGTCAGGCTGGTCTTAGCCTTCTTCATTTCTTTAACTGTTGAGATATCTTCATAACTAAAACATTCATATTCCTAAGGTGTTTCTGTAAACAGATTTCCAAATTTCTAAATGACATACCACAATAGTGTGGCAAAATTATATTTTATTTTATTTTTTAAAGATTTTATTTATTTATTTGACAGAGAGAGAGATCACAAATAGGCAGAGAGGCAGGCAGAGAAAGAGGGGGAAGCAAGCTTCCCGCCGAGCAGAGAGCCTGATATGGGGCTTGATCCCAGGACCCTGAGATCATGACCTGAGACAAAGGCAGAGGCTTAACCCTCTGGGCCACCCAAGTGCCCAAAATTGTATTTTAAAATATTAATTAAAGCCTCTCAGGCCATCAGTGATTGATTCTTCTCTAACCCACTGGAATCGTCACTGTCTTGGGAAAGAGACACACAAATTGAAATTCAGGTGACCCAAGGAAAGAGTCTAATAGCTCAAATCTCTATTCCCAAAGAGGACTTGATGCTGCATAAAATTTTACCCTCTTGGAATATATAATTTCTTAAGCTGGAGAGACACACAATGGAAGAAGTGGGTAAAAAGCCACTGTGGATGCCTGAGAAAGGAAGACAGACCCTGATAAGACCCTCCACATAGCTTTCAGGTATCTGAGAATGGGAGGGATGTGTGTGTCCTAATAATTTAGTGGAGACTATATCTACAGGGAAGAAATATCATGTGTGTACTGGCAGGTAAGCTAGGTCACAAGCAAAGAAGAGACACTGGAAGAATTTCCATGTACCTCTCTGATTACAGGATTACCTAGAAAACAACAACAAAACAAAACAAAACTAAACTAAAACCTGATCTAAAGATCTTTTGGTTTGCTTTTTTTTTTTTTTTAGACCTAAAGATCTTACAGTCACCAATATTAGAGAAGTTACCCTATATGATAAATAATACCATCCTAATTACATATTGGCACCGTCTTTCCCCATCTTTAGTGTATTCATACCAGCATTGTATTGTCTAAGAGACCCAGTAGACTGTATCAGTTATTTATCAGTTAAATAATCAAACAAAAATAAAAAAAACTGATTATTTCTTATTCTACCCCTTCCATAATACAGTCACCCACAAATATGAACACAGTAAAAAAAAAAAGGCAAAAAAACAAAACAAAAAAACCCCAACAATGCACATAGTAGAAACACTGACTATGACCTTATTTACCTTATGACCTTGTGTACCTTATGAATTTGCACACAGCTCCTCTCTCTTTAGAGCACCTTTCAAGAGTTGGAGTCACCCCCAGTACTTAACTTCCTTTCATTCTAAGCAAAAATCCATCTGCAGAAAAGCATTGGTGATACCATCCCCATGGGAAGAGGGCTACTTTGGGCAGGAGCAGAGGAATCTGACAGTTTAGGATACAGCTCAGGTGACCTTTACCTACACTAATGTTTGAGAACTGATGAATTGCTCTTCATGTCTTCTTTTAAAGGTGTAACTTAAAAATTACTCAAATCCCAAAAGGACAAAGATACCATGCTCCTTGAAGCAATCAGTTGGCATAGGTTATTACAACAAATGAGATAAGAAATCTGGTGTAGCCAACAAAGTCCTCATGGTCACAAACCTTGACCTGAGCCAAACTTGACCCCAATTCCATTCAATTCCAGAGCTTTTTTCAGTCCAGAATCACTGTGGAAACTAATTAGTTCGGGGGCCCTAGAACTCTTAACTTTTCCATAATCTTCTCTTTCTAAGAATTTTAAATTGAAGAGTTAAGATTAAGTTATTATCCCTGGTGCTGTGAAATTTGAAATAAACTGTAGTCAGGAGACATTGGGACTAGATTAAAATCCCAGAGGTACGGAAACATTTGGGCAGGCCCAGTGCTTAAATTCTTACTTAGTATTTCGTTCAAATGTATCTTTCGTACTTCAACAATGCGGTTATTTCTCAAGTCTTACACATGTTCTCGGTCCAGTACTACTGTGTTTTTATGAATTGCAGCCCCCGGATATTTAGTATAGTTTAAACTCAGAAGAGAGTATGGAGTCAGCCATCAGGGATCCCCCGTGCTCCTTACCTTTACTATCACTGTGACCGTAGCAATCCCCGGAGGCATGGTTCCATAAATGTCAAAGGCCTCCACGAGAAACGTGATACTTGCTTCTTGCTCTGGAAATGACTCATAGTCCAAACTCCTTAAAAGGGAGAGTTCTCCTGTGAATGGATGTAGTGCAAAAAAGTGCTTTACTTCTGGGCTTCGGATACGATAAGACACATTTGCTCCAAGGTCAACATCTTTGGCCTGTAAGAAGTAAAACAGAAGGATGGTGGAATCAGCAGTGTTACCAAACTAGAGGAAGGCAAGGCTGGTGGAGGTCGTGGGTCAAGTTCTCAGGACAGCATGAACTTGACGATGACCATAAGGCTTTCGGAGAAAAGCATGTTTGTTAAGCAATCTACCAAAGTGAGGAAGGAGAGAAAGAGAGGGAAAGAGAGACAAAGAGATAGAGACCCATGACATTTTGTCTTTTAAAAAAAATCTTATTACTATATTTATCTTTCCCTGGGAAATCACTAACTAAAAGAATCATATCACTGTAAAGAAATGACTATTGTCATAAATTATTGTGTTTTTTCCCCCCACTAACGGTATAACCTTGAAAAATAATCTTTGAAATACAAATAAAGTGTTACTGAGTATTTTTCATAAACATGATAGATTATTAGAGTGTAAGGAAATGAAGGAAATTTAAGTAGTGATTTCTCCTTACAAGGATTCTATAATACATTTCTAGAGATCAGTCTACTATACTCCCTTTATTTGATTAACCTTTATTGAGTAGTTATTATTCAGGAGAAGCACAAGATGAACCAAGATACAAATCCTGCCCTTCAGGTTAATGTCTCCAAAAAGAAAAAAAAAAAAGACCAAATACCACAATAGAAAGAAAACAGGGACATGGCAATTAAGAGATGTTCAGAATTGGGGGTGACACATTCTAGGTGCAGGTATCTCAGGATGATGAGGACAGATGGGTCAAGGCAGCTCTGGTGGAGGAACTGGAATGGGGTGGGGGAAGGGGTGTGGAGATGAGCTGAGCTGTGATAGGATGTACACAGAGGAACCCAAGCGCCTGGTACGGGAAATTTGTCTTGGCTCCCTGCAGTCAGTTACCGACATCACGACCAGAAGATGTTGGGAAAACACAGACTTGATGATGTCATTTTCCTATCAAAAATCCTTCTTGTTTTCCATTCCATTTTGGGTTAACCCCACTCTTCCTGAACCTAGAGAGAAGGATCTATACAATTTCTAGCCTGTAACTCTTCCCTATCTCCTCTCCAGGATTTCAAGCAGGTTTGTTCCAATGACTTGAATAATATTTTTTTCCACTTTGCTTAGAGTAAGTCTTACTCGCTCCTCAGTTCACAATGAAGAAAGCAACTATCTAAACATAAAGACCAGTTTCTAAACTATCAAGAGTAGGTTGAGAATTCCACCTATCATTTCTGGGGCCCCTGGCTCTAAGAACCTCTATAGCAATTATGGATTTCCTTGTCTGTTTGCCACGACAGACTGAGAACCCAATGAAAGGCAGGAAATATGTCTTTCCATGTTGGAATTCCCAAAGTCTAGAAGAGGAGCTGGAATATAGTAAACACAGAAATACACATCTTGAAAAATGGATGAATAAATGAATAGACGGACAGAAGAATAAATGGAGAAATATGGAGCTTTCCCGGGTTGGTATCTGACTTTTTTATATTTAGTAATGTTTTTTCCTAAATATTTATTGAGTTGAAATCCATGCTAATCATGTGCAAGTTGTGGATGGAAGGTCAAAGAAGGACTAGAATTTTTCCCCCCCAAATTATATTTCATTGACTGTCTCTGTCAGAATTTTAAGGGGTAGTTGCTTAAGATGGAGATTTCTGAGCCAAGCTAACCTACTGAATCATAATGTCCAGAGTTCCTGGTGGTGGTGTAGCCAAGGACTGAAAAAAGGTTTGGACACAGGGATACTGCTCAAAAGGAGAGTCAGACCTCTGGAAGGATGCCAGTTGTTCACTGAAAGTAAAAGAATAATGGGTTTAGCAATATCGTCTTTCTGTAAAACATAGGGACAATCTCTACCTCTGTGTGTGTGTGTGTGTGTGTGTGTGTGTGTGTGTATACACACAAACATAGGTATATATGCACAAACCTGGATAATGCATATTTACACGTATGTAAACATGTAAGTAAATATTCGAATATATACATATGTAGTTATATATGCTTATACCTGCATAATGCCTATTATTATATACATAAATATGAAACTATTTATTGGAATACATGCATACATGGTATATATGCACATACCTGCCTACGTGCATAGTTGCATATATGTAAATATGAAAATATTTTATTTCGTATTGTGTGAGCACAAAGATAAATGTCACAGAATACACTACAAATTTAACACTGAGTACTGTGGAGATACAAATTGGGGGATTATTAAATTTTTCTTTATAGACTATTGTATTGTCAATTTTTGCAATAAATATACAGCATTGATTTTAGATCCTTTTTTTTTTTTTTAAGATTTTATTTATTTGACCGAGCGAAACACAGCCAGAGAGGGAACACAAGCAGGAGGAGTGAGAGAGGGAGAAGCAGGCTTCCTGCCGAGCAGGGAGCCCGATGTGGGACTTGATCCCGGGTCTCTGGGATCATGACCTGAGCCGAAGGCAGTCGCTTAACCAACTGAGCCACCCAGGCGCTTTACAGCATTGATTTTTATAAATTAAAAAAAAAAAAAATGGGGACCGTGAGTGCCTCAGTGGTTAAGCCTCTGCCTTCAGCTCAGGTCATGATCCCAGAGTCCTGGGATCCAGCCCTGCATCTGGCTGCCTGCTCGGCGGGAAGCCTGCTACTCCCTCTCTCACTCCCACTGCTTGTGTTCCCTATCTGGTATGTTTCTCTCTGTCAAATAAATAAAAATCTTTAAAAATAAACAAATAAATATACTAATTAATTAATTAAAAACACTATTAAGATGTCTTATTTGATTTCTTGGAAATGTACCTTTTCTCCTCTTAATTGTTGGTATATCCCTAAAGTAAGGTTGTTAAATAAAACACCATATGCAATATGAGAAAGATACTTCTTTTAAAATTTTATTCACTGTTTATCTGAAGTTAGAATTTAACTGGGTGTGTTATCTTTTTGTTTGCTAAATGTGCAACCTTACACGGATGGCAGATCCTCTAATGTGGGACCCCGGGCTTGTCTGCCTCCCCACACACCTCTATCCGGAGGAAGGTGGTCCCAGCAGGCAGATTCTCCTCCACGACGACAGTATATGTTGAATTGGTGAACACAGGACTGTTATCATCGATATCTAAAACTTTGATGGCCAGTGTGAGCATCGAGTGACGGGGATGCACAGCTCCGTCCGTAGCCACGACAACAAGCTCGTAGTAGTCCCTGACCTCTCTGTTAAGCTTCACTGCTGTGTAAATGCTCCCATTAGATGTGATGCGAAAGAGGTTATTGAAGTTGCCCAAACTGTAGTGCACTTGACCATTTATTCCAGCATCAGGGTCTGTTGCCTGAATAAAAACGAAAAACAGAGGAATTCACATAGTATGTTTCGTCTTTTGCACTTTACTTTGCAAACATGCTCTTTTGCACATTACATTCTGCTACGGTGCTGCTGGAAGGGGACAGTTGGAAAATCATGGCATATTTTTAACTGAGAATTTTTTTTTGCTTTTTGTAGGGAGAAAACTGAAAAAGATAATGACAATGTAATGCGGAAGTCTAGACCTTGAAAACAAATACATTGTAGTTGATTAATTCTTCATTCAGAATGACTATGACATACATTGATAATATCATTAGCAATAATAGTATTATAAAAGAAAACTTATGCTATAAAAATACTGTATTTTTCCTGTACTATCATTTCTTTAATGATTTTGAATTCCAAACCAAAAAAACACATGTAGTTTTTAATTAATTTAACATAAAGTACTAGATGGCAACTTAAGTACTAAAATACCTTTTTGCAAGCACTTTGTATATTCATTTTCCTATATATTTCTTCAAGCACTATGTATCTCATGGATCCTTACCCTGTTCATTTTTTTTTAAGATTTTATTTTTATTTATTTGAGAGAGAGGAACAAGCAAGGGAGGGTCAGAGAAAGAGGGGGAAGCAGTCTTCCAACTGAGCAGGGAGCCTGATATGGGACTCGATCCTAGGACCCTGATATCATGACCTGAGCTGAAGGCAGACACTTAACCTTAAGACTGAGCTACCAAGAATGCAAGTTGGTGCAGCCGCTATGGAAAGCAGTGTGGATAGTCCTTAAAAAATTAAAAATAGAGCTACCCTATGGCCCTGTAATTGCACTATTGGTATTTACCCCCGAAATACAGATGCAATGAAAAGAAGGGCTATATGTATCCCAATGTTCATTGCAGCAATGGCCACAATCGCCAAACTGTGGAAAGAGCCAAGGTGCCCTTCAACAGACGAATGGATAAAGAAGATATGCTCCATATATACGATGGAATATTATGTCTCCATCAGAAAGGATGAATACCCAACTTTTGCAGCAACATGGACTAGATTAGAGGATATTATGCTGAGTGAATAAGCCAAGCAGAGAAAGTCAAATATCATATGGTTTCACTTACTTGTAGAGCATAAGGAGGAGGAACATGGAGGGCAGTGGGAGAAGGAAAGGAAACGTGAACCCGTAGATTAGACAGGGAGATGAAGCATGAGAGACTTTAGACTCTGAGAAAAGAACTGAGGGTTTTGGAAGGGAGGGGGTGATCCTGGTGGTGGGTATTGAGGACACGAACTGCATGGAAGCACTGGGTGTGGGGCATAAACAATGAATCTTGCAACACTGAAAAAATAAAATAAATTATTAAAAAAAAAAAAGACTGAGCCACCCAGCCGCCCAATCCTCACCATGTTCTTATGAATAAATACAATTGTTCCCATTTTGCAAATGAGAGAATGGTTATCTTATGGAATTTAAAACTCTTGCTTAGAGTTACATAAGAAATAAATATACAGTGCCCCAGTTCTTGGTACATATAAAACTGCTTCATAAATGTTTCTGGAATTAATGAATGTTGAAAGAAATAAATACATGAAAGTGAGATTTAAAACTAAATCTGCTCCCAAGCCCAAATGAAAGTCAATGTGTCATAACTGGAAAGCACCTGCAAAAGGCTTTTCTTTAATATTAGAACACAATCTCCAAATGATAATTGAGAATTATTGATATTATAACATATTAAGGAAAATTTAAAATCACATAAAAATAACATTGCATCAAAATGTGTAAATTTTGAGTGAATATTCTTCCAACAGATGAGAATTAATCTCATCCAGACTCAATTGTCATATAAATGATGACTCTCACTAACAAATATTATGCAATTTGTGTTCAATTATATTACTGTTTTCAAATAAACCAGAGTAAATATTAGAAGCCATGGAATGTTATATAATTCTGCCCTAAACTGTTGCTAAGGAAAGGAAAGAAGACACTTGACTGTGTTATGAGCTATGGGCACAATAAAATCACTTAATATCCACAAAGTCTGGAATGCAATAGGATGGATTTTAATTGCAGATGTTTATCCAAGTTTCCAAACTCTTTCAAAGAATGTTGGGGGCATCGCTATATGCTTATATCTTGTTTGAAATGGTAAAGATCAAGATGTGAGAGTTATGTTTGCAACTCTGCTCCTTCTCTATGTCATAAAGCAGGACATCCCAGTGGGATTTGCCCCTTTGACTCATCAAAACACAAATGCTTGAGGTTTAAACCTAAGAACAGATGGAGAAGGCATTGCAGGAATGCCCAAAGAGGATGCAACACAGCAAATGAGTTGAAGAGTTTCCATAGATATATTCTTTACACTGCACCTAGAATTTGCCAACAAATTACTAACAAAATAGTCAAGCTTGTCACTTAGTGTTGACACCCTAAGGGGGGGAAAAAGAGAAACCCTATTTTTTTTGTCTGAAATCATTGCATAAGTAAATGTAAAAATATACTCCAGTAATATAATATAAACAGGTCTTATTTCCTAAAAGCAACATTCATGGAGAGGCCATTGACTTTTTCTGTCTATGGCAAATCTTATAATGACAAAATCAATCATTTATATAAGCAGCAATTTAAATGATTCTCATTCAAATTGTGTTTTTATTCATCCACATAATGGAAGATGTAATATAAAACGATTCAGTTTGACTAATGTGGCTTGGGGGGGGGTGTGTGTGCATATGTGTGTGTGTAGGGTGCTGTTGTGTATGTATTGTTTTATACACCTCTACCTGATTAGCCGATATATCTGCAGGAATGCCTCATATATATCTCTATTAGTTTTCTATTTTTACCAAAACAGATGCCAACAAATTTCACAATCTATAAAAGACAAGTTTCTTATTTCATGGCTTTATGGTCAGAAGTTCCACCAGGTACAGTCAAGGTACAGGCTGGGCTGTGTTTCTTTCTGGAAGCTGTAGGGGAATCTCCCTTATTGGAATTCCTTGCTTATTGGAGTTGTTGACGGAATTCAGTTGCTTGAGTTGTAGGATTGAGATCCCCACCTCCTTTTTGGTTGTCACATGAGGACCATTCCCAGCTCCTAGAGGCCACCCACAGTCCTCCATCTTTGAAGTCAGCAATGGTGGTCCAAGTCCCTCTCATACTTTCGACCCTCTCTTCTTTCTTCTTCCATCTCATCCCTCTGATCCATTCTCTTCCCATCTTCTTCCAGTTCTAAGCGCTTTTATGATTGCATGGCTCCCCACTTGGACAACCCAGAATAATCTTCCGTCTTAGCAGCTCCTTAACCTTAATCACATCTATAGAGCTCCTTTTGCCCTGTGAGGTAACATATTCGTATGTGGGGAATATTTGGGGGCCATCATTCTGTCTCATAGAATCAGAAGTTTAATATGCCTGCGATTGAACTCTTAATTACTCCTGTGTCCAAATCCTTTTTACCTCCAATATTCCCCTTTCAGTAAATGGTCTTCTATCAACATAATAGGTTATAGAAGAAGTAAAGTAGATATTTCTGAACTCTCCAGCTTTTATCTTCTCAATTATTCATTCATCCAAAAATTTGAGAAAAGCTTATGTATGAGGCTCAGCTCCAAGCTGTGAGATACATAGTATATCAAGTACCAAGGTCCAAGTCCTTTACAGAATAATCCCTCTCTATCCATCAGATGTTCCTTGTCCCCTACCCCTGGGGGAAATAATACCTCACTCCTAATCATCTTTGTCTGAGACACCACCAACTACAGCTTAGATCCCTACATTGCTTGCTAATTCTTTTTGGTTATATCTGTTCAGAAAGACCTTTTATACAAGCAAAAAGAATGACATCAGTCCTCTGTGTAACCTCCTTCAATGATTTCCATCGCTTTGGGCAGTAGTCAAACTTTTAATGCAGCCAAGAGGTTCCACAGAAAATGCTGCTTTCACTGTGTTCTCTCTACCCTCCAAACTTCTTCCAAACCCTCTGCCCACAGGGCTCCTGTTATCACTCACCAGTCTCCCACTCATGTATCTTCTAAGTGTCAAGTTAAACATCACTCCCTCAAAGCAGCCTTCTCTGATTTCTGAAATGGAGATTAGATTCTCCCGCTGTACATGTGCCAAGAGCTCCATGCACCTGTTACTTCTGCCCCTTTTGATCATTTCTAATTATATGTGTCTCAGTGAGCTTATTTGTTTAAGAGGCAGTCTCCTTTTGTACAATAAGGTAGGATGTAAGAGTATGGTCTGAACTTTTCCATTCTTACTGAATGCTCAATGCCTACTACAGTGCCTGGTGCACAGTAGACATGAGATAAATACTTAAGCTTGTAAGTGAATTTTATATATTAAGATATATAAAAATGGGGGTGCCTGGGTTGCTCAGTTGGCTAAGCAACTGCCTTCCGCTCAGGTCATGATCCCGGAGTTCTGGGATCCAGCCCTGCATAAGGCTCTTTGCTTGGCAGGAAGCCTACTTCTCCATCTCTCACTCCCCCTGCTTTTGTTCCCTCTCTCAGTGTTTCTCTCTGTCAAATAAAGAAATAAAATATTTAATATATATATATACATATATATATGAATATATTAGTACTGCTATGTATTAGCTGTTAGAATTCTTTTTGTTGTTGTTGAGTTTCATTTAATGCAATTATTTTGCTGTTAGAATTCTTAAAGTCATTTTATTCATTGTATATCTATTGTGAGGGATTATGTACATTAAGGTGGCAAATGAATGTTCTCTAAGAAGAGATTGCTATATTGTACAAGTGCTGCTTGGTCTCAGTGTTCCCAGCATGCTATTTATTTTTTTATGTCATTGACTTTGGTATGTCACTTTATCTCTCTCGGTCTCAGATATCTCAACTATAAAGTAAAATATGCAGAGTAGAGAACAGGTTTGAATCTCTTTTCTTACCATTACACATATCAGAGATGAAATTCACAAATATGGCACAGATCATCAATTATAATATGAATAAGACAGACTATAGCTACAGAAAGATTTTCCATAGTTGCATTGCCATTTCTTTTGTTCCACTGAATAAAATATATGCAAATTTAACTAAACAAGCACCACTACAGATTTAACCTAACAATATTGGAACAATGCAAGTGTAGTACCTATGCTGGTGACCAGTGACTTGCACGAGACTTCACATTTGATTCTAACAACCCATGTTTGCCAAGTGATTCTCTAGAGGACTATGAGGACCCTTGCTCTGCCAAGAGACTGAGAGAAAAGAACTTCCATTTCAGAATGAACCCCGTGTGTTCCCCAAAGAGCCACATCAACCCTATTTTCCCTTGGGAACTTCCCAATGCACAGTAGCTCAGAGAAGTGCTTTCTTAAGGTCTTCTTTATTTAGGATTGGTGAATGGGAACTTCCTCCCCCATATCTCCTCTTGCTAAGAGGAAGAACATTTTAGCAAGACAAATACCCTGTCTCTGTTTACTCTCCTCCTTAGGAGAGGTGAATTTGGTAGGAAGAATTGGGTAAACTGTCTCCTCCAAGTTCTGCTTGCAAAGACATCCTCCTTGGGTTGTATAAGCTCTTCACCTATGGAACCTGCAATTCCGGCCCCACCCAGAGAAGAGCTGTGTGGGTGAGTTTAGCTATAGGCTGCAAATCTATCCAACCCCTCCTGGAAAATTCATCCAATCCAACACTTTCCTGCAAAATCAGTGTCACCCATCTACAGAGGAGAGGACTGGGCAACCTAGAGGAGGTTCATTATTATTATCTTCAAGCCCTTCCCTAGGTGTTTATAGCACATTTTCCAAAGGGATTTCATCAGAGACCTTTTTCCATTGCTGTTGGTTTAGCAGAACAAGTTACTAATATCTCGAGGGACATACAGTTTATTAAATACTACTATAGTTCACGGAGCAATGCCAAGAATAAGGCCTTTTTTTAATAATCTGTCCGTGATACTTTTCACACAATATTTCCACTTTGTACTCTATGTTCTCCAGGACATGCTAAAAATCACTATTGTGAATGGCACACATTCTCAGCCATGTCAGGATTCTTAGAATGGTCTATAGTGAAATAATAAACGGGAGAAAAAAACATAATAAAAAAATATGCTTTTAGCAGGACAGGGAGAGGACTTTTTCAAATGGTTGAAACTGACAGAAAAGGCCTTGGGGAGAGAAAGAAATACTGAGTTTTAGCCATGGCTTTGTTAAAGTAACTCTGGGTGTGAGCTTTCTGTGGTACGTTCCATGGAATGTCAGTTAATGTCCCTTAGGATGTGAGTACGTTCTTTCAAGGACAAAGTGAGAGACGGTAAAGAGAGAAGGGAAAGTCTGGGCTCAAATAAATGAATTTGGGAAACTGAGATTAAAAAACAAACAAAGTGTTTTATTACTTCAAAGTTCTTGAAGTATCATTACTGTTTTAGTGAATGAAGTGAAGCTCTCAAGAGGGATATTTTTTTTTTTTTTTTAAGATTTTATTTATTTGACAGAGAGAAACACAGAAAGAGAGGAAATACAAGCAGGGGGAGTGAGAGAGGGAGAAGCAGGCTTCCCACCAAGCAGGAAGCCCGATGTGGGGCTGCATCCCAGGACTCCAAGATCATGACCTGAGCTGAAGGAAGACATTTAATGACTGAACCACTCGGGCGCCCCTCAAGGGGGATACTTTATGCACCAGCTTTAAAAATCCAGATCAAAGGCCTTTCAACATGTTGCCCAAACTATAGAAAGAAGCCAAGACTCCTATGCCGGACCTCTTCCCACTGGTATTTTCGGCACTCCCTCACTCTCTGCTCTCCTGTACAAGCTCTCCACTCCAAACAAATCAATTCTTGGCATTTCCCTAGGACTCTGCATATACTTTATGACATTTTCTTCAAGGCTTGCCACAATGATTCCTTTTTTCACATCTGAAATTCCAACCATCCATCCCTTGCTCCAAGCCTGGCCCCAGTTTTGCTTCTTATAGGGAAAGTTCCAGCATTTGGAGATGATGTCACAGTCCTGTACTTGACAAATGCCTCTTGGTGTCACAGTTAGTTTACACCCTTCTCCCACAACCATGAGTCCCTCTGGAAGGATCTTGTCTCTTTACTCTCTATATATTGGATTTTTCAAAAACACAGCAATCTCTATCTTACAATGGGATGATCTGTGGAAAGAAAATATCCAAATACATATTCAACAGGTGGACTGTAGAAAATAAATGTTAAAGGGTTCATCTGCATAATGGGGCTTCATAGCTCAATATCAGCTGAATGTGTATATTTTCGCTAATAATAAATGTGCCCCATAGCCCTCTCCCCCCACACCTTTTGACCCAACTCACAATTTAATTCACCGAAGCTAGTGCATTCGATGCTCATGAAACAAAAGGACTGTAATAAATCTGTAGGAAAATACTCTAAAAAATTTTAAGGTAACTAAGACTCCCATCTAAGAGAAACAGAGGATCTAGAATGTCTATAAAATGTGATTTCCTTCTTTTTCCATCTCCTAATGAATGGAAGAGCATACATAAGGCCATGCACATTAAGTGACATGGGCCGGCTAAGCAACATAGTTCCATTTCTTTACTATTACGGATGAGTATGTAGATGTTTGACAAGATAACCAAACACAAAACCCCTTATTATCAGCAATACTGTCAGGAAGTTTGCAATGATGTTTAATATCTAGCCAAGGAGCTCTGTGTGTGATGCTATAATGAAACCATTTATCTTCCCAGAAATCAATTAAAAGTTAATTAAAATTGTTAATAAGAAAAATCACACATCTCTTCTTCTCCTGTACTACATCAAAGCGATAAACAGTAATAGCTGCAACTTTATAATCATCCATCCATGGTTAACACATTTTGTAATATACACCTTCCAAGGGGTCTGATTTGTGAATGCCTCTTGTTTGGGAAATTGGCTGATAGTCCGAGGTCAAATAAAGACCTCACTCGACAAAAATTCGAATATCTGCCATAAAAAATTCTGGAAAATCTTTAACTATTAAAATCGAAGTCAGAGTATAGTAACCAAAAACTTCCTTAAGAAATAAATCAAATGACACATAAGGGCATTTATTGAAATAAAATTTACTGAATACTTGTTAAGCAGCATTTTAGAGCATACCACTTGAAATGGGAGCTGGGAAATGTATATTTCTTATGCATTATATTCATGCTTTTTCCCCCTCTTTTAGAGTGGCTTACAATGCATTCTGTCACATCAAAAGAAATAGAATCCCACTGCTGGGGTACTGACACTGGGAGCTACCAACTTTATGGATACCTAAAATCGTGCCTCTTAACACAGTTTGGAAGCACTGGGACAACACCTCAAAGGACAGTCTGGGATCTATAACCTCTTCCATCGAGAAGTCTCTGGGGAGACCACTAGAGCATATCTTCAGTGACAAATTTTGTTTTGAAGTATGTTTTATAATCATATCCATTCAGATGAAGGTTTATATGTGAAATCATTTGTTTATTCTCACACATAAAAAATCAAGTACCCAAGAAGAACTTTAAAGAGAGAAAGAAAACACAGCTATTAGAAAGCTGTGAACTCCTAGCTAACACCTAATTAGCTGGGTGTGAAGCCCGAGGGAGCTTAGTTCTACTTTTTGCTGGTCCTTTCCAGCAAAGTGAGGGGTTGTGTGTTCCCTTCTCACCTATAGGTTGGAAACAGAAGATGCTGAGCAGGGAGGTCAGAAGGAATAGTGGGCCTAGGTGTCCTGACTGCAATGCTTAATGGAACTACATTTTAAAAAATTGTCTAACAACTTCAAAAAGATATAAAATAGTTGTTGTGGTTTTTTTCTTTCAAGAAGCTGAGCTATATCAAGGGCTCTTATTTTCAGGGTAAGAAGAGAGACAAGGGAGTGAGTTAAGATGCTGGTGAATTTTTCCTCTCTCCACACAGATGCCTTATATTCATTACCGAGCCATGGTGAAGAGATCAACTGCCTAGCAGGTAGCAAGTATACATGAGCTCAAATCACCAAAAACATAACCAGAGTGACTTTTTTTTTTTTATCAAAGACTGGAACTCTCAAATACTTAATCCATAAAATTCCCAAGAATCTAGAAAACCCATGTGTAAACGAGTGATTTCCTACAGGCTTCAGCTCTAGGTTAGAAGCCAAACCCTTCCAAAACCCATTCCGTGACCTTGGCTGAGTCAGTCACCCTTGGCGTCCATCCTTCATCTGTGCAATATGATGATGACAACCATTTATCTCCCTGCGTCTCATGAAAATGGAACATACTTGCAGCATGCTTGGGGCATATTCAATAATCAATTAAAAACATATGTTCATTGTTATGTTTTTCAGTGTCTACCTAGGAAACATATTTTTAAAAAAAAACTCCATTCTGAGCTAAACTTCTTAGATTTTTTAAATTAAATTTTATTTTTTCAGTGTTCAAAGAATATTCGTTGTTTATGTACCACACCCAGTGTTCCATGCAATCCATGCCCTCCTTAATACCCACCACCAGGCTCACACATCCCCCCATGCACTCCCCTCCCAAACCCTCAGTTTGTTTATTTGAAAGAGAGAGAGAGAAAGAGAGAGAGACAGACAGACAGACAGCATGAGTGGGAGGGGCAGAGGGAGAGGGAGAGAGAATATCAAGCAGACTCTGCACAGTATAGAGCCCAAGAATATACCTCAGCTAAAACAAAGGGGGATGCTTAACTGACTATACCACTCAGGTGCCCCTATCATAAAGTTGTTAAAGAATATTTTTTTGGGGGGCACCTAGGTGGTTCACTTGGTTAAGCTACTTCCTTCAGCTCAGGTCATGATCTTGGAGTCCCGCGATTGAGCCCTACATCAGGCTCCCTGCTCGGTGGGAATCCTGCTTCTCCCTCTTTCATTTCCCCTGCTTGTGTTCCTTCTCTAGCTGTGTTTCTCTTTGTCAAAAATAAATAAAATCTCTAAAAAAAAAAGAATATTTTGGGGGAGGACAAATCAGCCTATTTTTATTTCACTTACTTATACATTTCATTTTCCTTGGGATCATGTTCAATTTGGTACAGTGAGTCTATTAGGTTCTATTAACATTGTTGTTCCCAACATTTTTTCTGAGAATTTGTTGTCTGTAGTAATTAAAGAATTCATATGTGAAATATCACCAAGCCTGTTCACACAACGTTTTTAGAGCAAAAAATACAAATGTAAGGAAAACTTACATGATCTGATGATAAATAGCAGAAAGGAGATAGCACTTTAGTCATGACAAACAATGGTGATGGACATGGAAGGGCTTTCCTGCATTAATTCAGTAGTATTGTCACATGATAGAGGCGTTTCTATGAAAAAGTGTATGTGATGATTTTATGGACACCACCATACTGAGAAATGTCTGCTATGTTTGGCTTGAGAAAGCTCAGTTACATTTTTGAAAAATCAAAAATACATTCCATAGGGAAATAGAAGAGAAAAGATGATAACTTTCTGTTGCCTTTCAATGTAATTTCACCATGGATTGGAAAACAAATGCACATGTCAATGAGTGAGTGATCATAACCTTACCATAAGTTGTGAGGCTTTAAAAATCATTCTAGTGAGAGCTGAAAGCGGTATGCGAGTTATTTCACACTAAATATTTTCTTACTTGTCATTACTGCAGGCCATCCTTCCAAATCTAAAAAGATAAATTCTACGCGGAGAAATCAGTAAATACTATTTTCCCCACATAAAAGATTTGACAGCTGCCCATATTTTCTTCAAAACCTATGTCTTTTTTAGTGTTTTTAAGTTCTTCCCACTCTACCATGGAGGAAACCTCAAAGTTTCTCAAAGGGCTCTGGGATGCCTTCTGTGGCCCCCCAAGTTGGGACAGCTGCCATTCCACCGAAACTCCTGGCCATTCTGTGCTAATTTAGCTCTAATGACATGAAACAGGTACCTGCTTCTCTCCTACACTACACTTGACACAACCCAAGGTCACAAGAAATAATGGCTCATAGCTGACTTTTGAATGCTTATTCTTTCTAAGTGGTCAGTGAATATTTGCTGAATAAATGGTGAATCAAGGACTTCCTTTTCTAAGGCAATATGTGCCTTCTTTAAACTTTTGTTGAATCTACCAAGAGCCAAAGCAATGTCTACCAGTAACAGGATAAGTCATATTTCCTGGGAAGACTCGGTCTCATTCTAACCTTTCTGGACTTAGCTCTGGCAACTCATCCTTTGATACCAACTCTGTTTTACACAAGACAGTTTATTTATTGTATCAGTCAGCTTCTTATATAATTCTGACACTCAATGGCACGCCACCATGGAGGCTTAATAGTCATCTGAGAGACATCGGTCCCAAATCCCCTACAGCTCCCCTCTGATTGATTGTCTCCACTCTGGGAAGGAGTGGAAGGGGCAGCCTTTATAGGCACATGCCATTCGTGTGACCAAGGGGAGAAAAAAAAGAGAAATGGGATAACCAAGCCATATTTCCCTATGCTCCTGGCTAGAAGTGGAACACACTCTCTCCTCATTGGTCAAGACAAGCCTTGTATGACCAAGGCTGATATCATGCTAGGGAGATGCATGCTATCACCGTGTGGGTCAATATCAACTAGGAAACAGTAGTATGGCTGCTTCTCTGCCCTTGTTGTCCTTGAAAGATACTAGGCTCTCCCATCTTCCCTGAGAGTTTGCTGTTTCTCAGTCCTATCTAATTCTTTAAAACTTGCCTCGAGGGTCACTCACCCTCTTTATGGGAAGCCTTTCCAAACAGCCTCCTGACCCCTTTTGTACTTAACACAAACCAACCTTCCTTCCTTCCTTCTCCCTTTTTTCTTTCTCTTTTTCTCTTTCTTTCCTTTCTTCCTTTCCCTTTCCTTACTCCCTCCATCCCTTCCCTCTCTCCCTCCCTTATCTCTTTCCTCCCTCCCTTCCTTCCATCATGCCTTCATGCCTTCCTCTCTTTCTTAAAGATTTATTTATTTGAGAGAGAGAGAGCAAAAGACAGCACACATGGTACAGGGTGAGGGGCAAAGGGAGAGGGAGAGAAAGATTCTCAAGCAGACTCCAGGCTAATTGTGGAGCTGGACTGGGGCCCCTTCCACAACTTCACCAAGACTATGACCTGCACCAAAACCAAGAGCTAGCTGTTTAACCAACTGTCCCCTGCACACCACCAGAGCCCTAGTACAAACCATTTTCTGTTGTTACTGATGTCTGTTGTGGGGTCGAATACCAAGCATCCAAGTCATTGCTCTCCCACTCATTCCATGATGGGAGGCACCATTAGGGAAAAGATTCTGGGAAGGGAAGATAGGACCAGTGGGAAACTGTGGCACAGGCAGAAATGAGAAACAGAAGCAAAAACCAAAAAAAACCAGACATGAAGCAAATGGAAATGAACTATCTTTCTAGAGTTGGGTGATATTTAATGCAAATGAACTGAGTGTCAAATTAAGTCAGCCGGTTGAAGCAGTGACAATCTAGCCTACAGCTCTCTTAATAACAGAATGTAAATTAATTCCAGGTGATTAAGAAGTACACATTAGGAAGAAGCATGTAATCCTGTACTAAAATTTTTAAATATTCATTTGTCACAAAATGGTAAATACTCATTGGGACTTGGATGCTTCAGGTAAGAAGTTTTCATCAGGTTCATGTTCATACAACAAATGCACAAAATAATGTTTCAGGGCCAAGGGCAGGTCACCTCAAGATGGGCCACTTGGGGCATATTGATTATTTTAAAGAGCAGTTACTTCGAAAAGAGTTGGCCAGGACACTCAGACCCTCCTCTGTCCCTGTGAAAGCAGGGAACAAATATCCCATGTACAAAAGACTCCTTGTATTATTATCACCAGCAAGAGGGACTTTAGAGCCAAAAAAGTTGTAAGAACAAACCTTGCTACAGTTTTTATGACTCTACTCCCTCAGCCTTCACTTTGCTTGGGATTCCCTACTAGTTAAAACTCCCAAATCACCGTTTTCTTTATCTACCCACTCTTTACCAATGTAGTCCCTTTGTCTAAAAATCATAAAAACTGACCATCTTGCTCATTTCTTTAGGTATCAGTTTCATTATTGGGTCTCACATGTAATAAAACTTTGCTTTTTTTCTCCTGTTAACATGTCTTCTGTAAATTTAATTCTTAGTCCAGCTGGAAGATCTTGAAGAGTAGAAGAAAACTTTTTCCTTCTCTACAGGCTATCTTTCACCTTTCTCAAATATTCCCTATAGTCCTGCAAGGGGACATGAAAACCTGGCGATTTTCATATTTTCCCCTCCTTATTCTCATGTGGTAATTCTTCACTTGGGGTCTGCTATGTATTATGCCATTTTGTGCTATTGTGGAACGTTGTATATGGGAATTGGATTTTGTTTTCTCACCTTCTATCTTTAATTCATCCAACAACTCAGTCTCATCTCTTCTCTATGGACATATTCCAGACTCTACACTGAGGCCCACTTCATCAAACTGTCTCACACCTGATTTATTCTGGCACCAAATCCTCCCTCTACTTCCCCACCTGACTGCCTCAGCCCTCACTCAACCTCCCTCACAAGCACCTGAACACAGACAGCCTCATCCCATGCTCCTGAAGCTCCCTGTGCACCCCTTCACCACGGGCCTAACTGCTCCTCCTCCAAATTTTACTACCAGAGACACATTGTATGTCTCTATGTACATAGGCTTACAGTTTGTGATACATAAAAGAGTACCTATTATTTTTGTTTTTGTTTTTATTTTATTTTAGCCTCACAAGAACTGATTTCTTTCCATTTTGGGGGTGAGGCTGAGAACGCAAGAGCCAGTCAACATAAAGGTCTCTGTAAATCCCTAAAATAGCTCAGATACATATTTTAGTATAAGTACTGTTCCTTGAGCACTCATTACAACAGCATCCCATTCTAAAACATTTCCCTAAACTGTTAGGTAGAGCAAATTTTTCAGGGCATCTCTGGTCAACAGATACTACTTCTTAAAGTAAGGAAGTAAGACAAAAATACCACCACTGCAGATTGCATTTTATATGATAATCTGCTTGGCTCAGGCATTTGTTTTTGTTTGTGTTTTCCTTGTCTGTCAAATTCTGACCCGAAGTGCTGTTTTCCTTTCTTTTTTTGAAAAGTATTTTAAATTGTTTCCTCTCTGCTTATTGAGGATGTAATATTTTCTTCTCAGATGTCTTTATGGTCCTCTCCACAAATTTTAGGATTTAATTTTGTTTTGATCCGGCATTCTCTTATATTAAGTGTAAAGGTGCCCCAGGATATCCCCCAAGAGCCAAGAACAATCCATTCCCTAAATACTGCCCAGCTGTCTGTCACAGAAGTGTTTGTTGTTATACTAGGTTCTCTCACACATGATTTGCTTCTATCAGTGGTGGAAGAAAATCATAACTGGAAAGTAGGCAAAAAAAAAAAATGACAGTGAGTTTGAATCCCCTGTGAAATTCTCCATAATAACATTTTCCGGAGAATATTCAAGTATTAGATGATCAGATGCAGATGTAAGGCAGGAGAAATAAAATTGTCTTTAGCCAATATGATACCCAGCTAATGAGAGAAAAATATCTCCTAATTCCCAAGTACTCTGAATAATGCCTTTTACTAGATAAAAGCGCACATTATTTCCCAAGTAGCAACTATAAAATGAAAAGGCCTTTCTCCATTTTATACACATTGTCACAATCTTATGCTATTCATCTAGCCTGAGATCATCACCGGGGGAAAGCCCAATACAGATTCTGATCCCATGTTTTTATGTTATCGTTCATCATTCTTTTGGCTAGGCCCCAAATTTAGCAATTTTAGTTATGCTCCATTCCCCGAATCTGGGATGTCACCAAATCAGTAGGTTTAGAAATACACGTTTTTTCTATTCATTCCTATGCCAACATTCCTCTGCTCATGGTTTCTCCCTCTCTCTCTCAAAAAAATAAATAAAATCTTGTAATATAGAAAAGTTTAATAGCAATTGTTCCAGCAGATTTTCCTGAAAATAATGGGATTTGTTCTATGAAATTATGGTGAGGGTTAACAATGGTCTAGTCACTATAATTAAGTAATATAAAAGAATTGGAGTTTGGCATAAAAATAGATAAAAATTGGAAGTTTAAGTATTACTTTATATTACTCTGAGAAGCTGAAACTATAATCTGTCTGCAAAGAATCTTGGTGGATAATAAAGATGAAAGTTATTGACTCATTTCAAACTTAACGTCTGAAGAATCTAAATGGAGACGGAAGGCACCATCCAACATGACAAGTCTGAACCACTCATTTGGAATGCCCAGAGGAAGCATTCCTCTTACTAGTTTCATGAAGACTGATCACTTTTGACAGGAATCTGTCTGTATGGACTTGGATGAGTATGATACTGAGGAGTCATAAAAACATTAGAGAAGACTGTGGGCTCAAAGGAGTTCCTCATAAAAATGTTCAGATAGAGGGGAAAAGACAGTGAAAAAAGAGACTGTATTTGCTATATATCCACATGGTGAGTTATGATACCCACAGGGAATATATCCAGCCCAGATTTCAGAATCTCAATGAACTAATCCTTCAGAGATATCATAAACTAAATAGTGAGAAAACAAGCCAAAGAAATATTGCCTGTTTTTATTTATTTATTTTGTAGTCTGAACCCAGATTAAAAAGAGAGAAAGAGAGAGAGAGAGAGAGAGAGAGCGCCTCCCATCTTTGATTCTTATATGACTTGAGGAAAAACACTTATATTTAAGGGTCTTTGTTGATAAACTGTATTCCCTATGAAGCAGTGAGAGATAAATTAGCTACAAGTGGTTCACTGGGGTTAATTTTAGGATTGATGCATGTGGAAAGCAGAGGAAGAAGGCAGGACTGGACTGAGAGAGAAATTCAACTTCTAGGGCCAACAGTAGCACTGGCCAAGTATGGAGGAGTCTGGAGTTAGAACTGCGAGATGGAGTTATACTGAATGGCCAAATGGCCAGTCTTCACATTTGGCCACCAGTCAGGATGTGGGCTGCATTGAGAAGGGTGTGACCTTGGGCGAGGTGGCTCTTTGCAGCCCAGTAATCTTAGAAGCAGCTGGCAGCTGAACCATGTCTGCCTGCATCACTCCCAGAAGCTAGAACATTCTGTCCTTGCTTAAAGGGCATCTAGGTGGGGCAACTCAGTCTCCAGAATGAACCTGCATCTCTATGGCCTTTTTATTAGAGACTCCGTGTTTAATGCAACATAATGAATCACACATGTACATACACACATAGGCATACCTAGAATCGTGACAATATCCTCATTCATTGTTTTCAGATGAAGTAACCATCTATGGAGATACAGGGAGGCGCCACAGCTATAAAAGTCTGTGGTTTGATTGCTCTGACCTAAGCTAAGAATGGTCTACTCCTACCCCCATGCCCAGCAATGTAACTTGTATTTTCTTTTTGAATCTAATTTTCATATAAAAATGCAAGTCCTACAAAGGGTGAATTCTACATCTTTTCTATGCTTTAGTTCTTCCAAACACCCAGTAAGACAGTTATTACTGATGACATTTTACAGATGAGAATATTACAGAAAAGCTAAGGTATGTGTTCAGATTCCTAGAGCTAGCAAACAAGAGAACTTGAATTTTAATTTGCGACATTAATATGCCATCTGTTTCTGATCTTTCTTAAGGGGAGGGGGCTCCTCTACTTGGAGGTAGTAGGTAGTAAATTACCCTAGACTGATGATAGATTGGAACCAAGAGGTAAGCATTCAGACAACATGGAAACAATTTAGAATTCACTCTCAAATACTTATTTTCTTTGGAAAATAAGAGCCACACCACAGACATCCTCCCTTTAGAAACTAGTTTTCTACAACATCTCAGCACTTACATGTATTCAGTTAGAAAAATAAAAACCTCTGTTGCATTTCTCCTTACCCTGCGGCCAGCTCCTCTGAGGTGATATCAGAATGAAAAAATACTTTAGCAAAGTCAACGGAAGTTCGTACCCTGAAGTCCGCAGACATGCAGAACACAGTGTACCCAGAACTGTAAAATTTCACTGATTTTTTTTGAGACATGGAGGTAATCATTTCAAAATAAATCTACAAATCTTCTAGCCTCCGTCTCTGTCTTCTCCATTCTCCTGCCATGGAAACCTCAGGGCAGGCATTCCTCTCTGACATTCCCAGGGACTTTGCTCCTGGGACTATGTTGTGCCTCTTTCCAGAATCTTCCACATTACTCTTTCCTGAATCTATCTGCATCAGCCTTCAATCCTGATGAAGAGTTTATCATTACAAAAGAAAACAAAGAATTAAAAAAGTAACCAATTCCTACAATGTCTCATCTTGCTGCAATCCCTTCACATCCCAGATTTCTGGCGGAAAAGAGAAGGTCAACATACTGTATCTACCCAGCTCCAGTCACGGCTTCAAGAGCTATTTAATGACTTATTTATTGTTACGTTAAACTTACTTTCCTTCCTCCCTCCCTTCCTCCCTTCCTCCCTTCCTTCCTTCCTTCCTTCCTTCCTTCCTTCCTTCCTTCCTTCCTTCCTTCCTTCCTTTTCTGTTTCAGTGTTTGCAGTTTCTTCTCTTTGGAATGGCCATCCCAGTAATCCCCTGATCCCTCAGAGCTCACCAGCACTCTCTGACAGGGGCCCTCTCAATATGCAGGCTTCTTCCTCTAGAAGAGGATTCCAATTTTACACATTCAGAGTCCTCTGTATCTTCCCCAGCTGGGCTCATGACCAATTTTTTACTTTTGTATCTAACGATGTGTTTATGTAGGTAATGTAATGTCTAACATTCCACGGTCTGTGAGGTCCAGATGAGCGAAGACCCTTCTGTTGGCACCCGCACTGTGCTCCACACTGAATAGATACTTCCTAAATCTGCATTTAAGGGATAAATGAAAGATAAAAAAAAATCACAGCCATCCAGCCAAAGTGGAATATATATTGATGCAATATATATTCAGCCAAAAAACATACTGATAAAATGCTGTCATTTCCTACTTTATGAGGCTGTCTTCAGCAAGGGGCAGAGCGAAATACTATTTAGCCTACAATCAGAAACACTTGTATAAACACTAGTAAATGTTGTCTTTGTGTTGAGTGAGGAATGGTATTATGGTAGTGATGTTCTTGCACTCCCTGGATTTTATCTTAGCATACTGCAGTTAAAAGAATACTGAACTCTTGGCCCAAAAAGTTCAAAAGTTGTTATATTACCCTTTGTTCTTAATATCAAAGCTGTAACTTTAATTTGTTCATTTTATTTGATTTATATTTTTAAAGCTTTTATTTATTTATTTGACAGAGAGAGACACAGCTAGAGAGGAAACACAAGCAGGCAAAGTGAGAGAGGGAGAAGCAGGCTTCACACTGAGCAGGGAGCCTGATGTGGGGCGCGATTCCAGAGCCCTGGGATCATGACCTCAGCCAAAGGCAGACACCCAACAACTGAGCCACTCAGTCACCCTTTAATCATTCATTTTGCCAATATATATTAAATATATAGCATTATTTGCCAGGTAATATGCTTGGGGCTAAAGATACAGAAACATAAGAAATCTTCCCTCCCAGTAGTTACTTAATTGCTCTTAAAGATGTCACAATGTGGGGTGCCTGGGTAGCTCAGTCGTTAAGCGTCTGCCTTCAGCTCAGGTCATGATCCTGGAAACCTAGGATTGAGCCCCCCATCAGGCTTCCTGCTTGCCTGGAAGCCTGCTTCTCCCTCTCTCGCTCCCCCTGCTTGTGTTCCCTCTCTAGCTGTGTTTCTCTCTGTCAAATAAATAAATAAAATTAAAAAAAAAAAAAAAGACGTCACAATGTTATTTAAAAATAAAACTAAAATACAAGGTATCATGCCAAAGCTTTGCTATATTGTTACTAAATGTGTTCTGAGAATAAAGTTGGATGTTGAATGTAGATATTAATGAAGTGCTGCATGCCAATTAGACATAATTATGTAAATGTGTATATGTACGTAGTAATTTAGATACTTGTTTAGTGCCTTCTAATTTAAAAGCTGCTTTTATGTTCATTATCTCTCTTAATCACCACATCAAAATTGCAAGAAAGTTATTGTGATCAACTTCATTTTACAAAAACTGATGTTATATGAACTTAAATAAATTGACCAATTTGTAGAACTGGTTAAGTTACAGAACTAAAGCTCCAAACCAGAGTTTTCCACTACAAAACTTGTCCTTTTCCTACTCTACGCCACTTTTACTCCCCGTTACTTTCTCTCTCACTCTCACTGTTAATGATAGTTGCCTGCTAATCTCTAGGACAACTATTATACAAAGGACTATATGATACCTTATTATACATGCCTTATATCCCACTCTTCCTGCCAATCTCCTCAGACTGCCTGAAAGTAAGTTCATTGAAAAGGACAGAAGCACGAAAAAAACACCAATTGTAAACTTGGCTTAACTATTAAGATAATAAGCTCTAGCCTCAGATATAAAGTGAAAGGAATCTTCATCTGCATCTTCATCAAAATGAAAACAATTGCATCTAAAAGCACCCAAGATAATCTTACGACTTGTCTGAATTGATTTTATGTGAGTAGGTACTTTATAAAAGCATGGCCCGTCAGGATCTGCTACAAGGTTCAGCGAGATAATGGAAAAACATGACCCTCAAACTAACAGAACCACTTCAAACCCGGATTTTGAATTCTACATGAAATCATCAGTGATGCGCATGGCAGGCACGGCTATCCAGCTACAGTGGTGGGTTTCATTCAATGTGTCAATATATCAAGATTGGGATGCAATTATCTGCTCCAAAACTTCAGCAATATTCTGTTGTTGTAGATCACTTTTAACCAGACCTTTTGGGATGTTACACAAATTGAAACAGGCAAGAAATCTATGGAAAGAAGCCTTGAGGTAGAGGTACACACGTTATACCAAGCATTATTTGAAAAGAGAAAGCCTGCACTAGACTAGATGGAAAGGAGAAATAAACAAATACTGAAGGGATGGAGGAACGGGAAACCCTTTTTACCTTGCAAGAAAGCACACTAGACACAATGAATATTTGCTCAGTGGAGCATTTTCTAAAATATGTTTTTGTGTAGATGCAGAACTAATGTTATTTTTATAAAATAAAACTAAATGAACAAAACTAAATTTAAACCTCTATTTCTATAATCGTTTTAAATGCTGAGAGTTAATTTAAATTAATTTCCATTTCCTGTGATCCCACAGCACTCCATACATACACCTTAGTCTCTGCACTTTTCACTCTGCATTATATATAATGATTTGCACTCGAACCTCTGCTCTCTGATGTAACTTCTGAAAAAGTAGAGAATGTACTTTGCTCATGTTTATGCTGTAGCATATAACTTAGTTTTCATCCCAGGAAATATTAATTTAATAGTTTTGAATAGCATAATGTTTTCCCATTCTTCGATCAGAAAGAATAAATCCACGCATAAAAATACAAAAGAATTATGGGTAGATTTGATTTGAGTCCATCATATCTGCTTTCATTCATTGATTTATCCCACATATTTATGGTCAAATTTGTGCTGGACAGCATTTTAGTGGTTAAGACAGAAAAAAAGTATGTTTCTTGGATGATGGCATGGTAATTTAGCTTCAGAGATGACAGAATTCCTCAAGTTGAACATCAAACCAGACAAGGCTCTGATGGTGAGCAGGAGGCTTCTTCAGTCACGCCAACACTGCTAGCCACTTTTACGAAAGCATAAAGGACATGCTTTTGAAATGCATGGGTGCTACGAATCCTAAAGAAATGTTTCATGCCATAGATGGCTGCAGCAAGATGGAAATAAACCTCAATTTAAGTCTCCAGGTCCAGTGTGGAGAATGCACGGCTGCCATTGTCACTACTACATTCCCACTAGTGGCGGGATTCTTATGGTTGGGGATAATACATTCTCTCCTTTAAGCCTTAGGGGACTCTATAAACTAGACAAACTCTCCGTTCTATACATGAGGAAACTTGAATTTCAGGTAGAAGCTCCTAGAGTTGCTAAGTGATAGAGCTAGAATTTGAACCTCAGACTGTCTAATGCCACGATCAGGGCTCTTCTCCAGAATTTTAGGCTGCCTCCACGTAAGCACAAGCTCCTCAGGTAGCTCACAGCTTCATACAATGGATCCTGCCCCTCACCAATTACAGGGCTGCGCTGAATGATTCACCTCTTGCAGTCTGCAGGTGCAGAGGTAATATTGGTAACCACTGCATCATATTTTGTGAGAATTGACTAAGCTCTTCCTCAGAAAGTACCTGAAACAATATCTGTCATGTGGCAAAAAATCAGTATATGCTAAGTAATAAGGGTAATATCATTTCTAAGTATTTTTTGCAATAGACATTATATAATACATGTAGCCGAACGCCCACAGATCTTGGTGGAATCTGGGCGATCTCTCAAAAATCCATTTAGCACTTATTCACTGTCACATGTTTATTCGCGATAAATCCTAACAAGGTCTCAGATATTCTTCTCACTTCTTATTTCAGAAGCTGACAGTAAGCCAAATATAAGAGGAAAATAAAGTTGTGGAAGATATGAGGCTATTGTTCTAGAACATGTTCTTTGAATATTTTCATCTACAGCATTTCTTTAAAATAAAAATTGGAAGTACCAAGTGTCCACCTTAAGTCTGTGGGAGGTTTTATGTATTTGTGAATTATCCCTGAGCTCATAGGATTTGTGATTTCCAACCGAGTGACAATCAAAGAGAAAAATCAGAAAAGCAAACTTGCTTAGAAAAGTCAACTGAATTTATGTAACCAGTGCTACTTCGTTGAATTGTGTTAATTCATTAATCTCTTCCCGTGAATGATATCATTTCAGTGTTCTAAGATTGACTTTTCAATCTCTTCAGGACCACTTTTTTGTGAGAACAAAAATGGAATGGAATGTTTTCTAGGTGTGCAAAGCTCCACCCAAAATCCCTGTCCCATTAGTTAGGGATGGTAAGGTCAAGTAATTCAAGATTTCAGAGGGGAAGGTAGGTTTTCTTATCTTTTTGGGAATCTTTTTAAAAATAACTTCTTATTTGAAAGGGCAAAGGAGAACCTGTTCATTGTGATATTTTTACATTTCTATCATTTCTTTTTTTTTTAAGAATCCTACATTATTATTAACTATAGTTACACTTCTGTACATTGGATCTCTGGAACTTATTCTTCTAATTGAAAGTTTGTACCCTTTAGCCAACATCTCCCCATTTCCCCACCCTTCAAATCCTGGCAAACACCATTCTATCCTCTACTTGCATGAGTTCAATTTCTTTGGATTCCATGTATGCATGAAATCCTATGATATTTGTTTTTCTGTGTGTGGCTTATGTCATGCAGTGTAAGGTCTTTTAAATTCATCCACAATGTCACAATGTCGGGATTCTGTCCTTTTTAAAGCCTGAATAATATATCATTGTACATACATACCACTCTTACCTTACCCATTCATTGGTCCATGAACACTGAGATTCTTTGCATTATTGTGAATAATATTGCAGTGATCATGACAGTACTGACATCCCATCAAGATGCTGGTTTCACTTCCTTCCTATGCTTTTAAAGATTTATTTATTCCAGAGAGAAAGAGGGAGAGAGAGACACACACACACACACAAAGGGGTGTAGCAAGGAGCAGAGGCAGACGGAGAGAAAATCTCCAGCAGACTCCCTGATGAGTAGGAGCCTGATGCAAGGCTCAATCACAGGATCCTGAGATCAAGACCTGAGCCTAAGTCATGAGTCAAAGACCTAACTGACTGCACCACCTGGTGCCCCTCCTTTCTGTTTTAATTTCCTCTCTACCTCTATGCTGCCAAGTCTTCACCTTCTCTCTTCCTCCTACCAGCAATAAGCACTAGTCAAGAGAAAAGTCCTGCCAAGCAGAAATTGCTGAGTACCACGCCATTTGATGAAGAACTAAATTAAATGAACAGTGGTGAAGCAAATCATAAATAACCAATTTGGAGTAATTTCATTTCACTGTTTTATGGTTCATTTTTATCGACAAGGAAGCAGTAAGAAGTATCTGGTGTTGGTAAATTTCTCCAAAAGTGCTTTTAGTAATCCCATGATTCTGTCGGTATCCCATAACTATAATATTTTTTCCTATTTATTATGTTGCTTTTATTTCCCAAGGACTCTTGACTGTATAACTAAATGATAAAGGAAGTCAAAGAAGGAGAAATGGACGATCCCCTAATGCACAGTTTTAGCTCTGAAAATAATAGCCTGGTGGTAAACATCACAGCCAATTCCTGGCTTCCACAGAAAAAGAGTAAGTTCTTCTCTGAAGGGACATGCTCTTAAAGCATGTTGGGCTATGTGGTATGGCGTCTTGTCCTTAATATGTTGGAGCTGATGACTGGCTAGTGTGAATTTCCTACAAAATTTCAGTTATTGTAGAATGAACCTAATGAGCTCAATAACACTGACATCACATGCCATTTTCAACTACTTATTTTATCAGCAATAATCCAAAAAATTTCCCCCTTCATGCGTCTTTTTTAAATAGTAAAAGTGAGTTACACATCACTTGGGAGAATCCTTTCAAAATGTGTACATATATTAAGTGTTCATGTTGTATACTTTAAGTACCTTACAATTTTGCTTTTATAGCTCAATAAAGCTGGGAAAAAAAAGAGTTAAACACAGAACTCTCCGGGTACTTGATAGTATGAATAACTAAACTATTATCTTTTCAGTGATTTGGATAATTTGTTTATCAAACATAAGTCCTGTATTTTAGAAACTTTCTCAGATATTTTATGGTAATTTGTATTTTGAAATTATTTTGTAAACATTTCTTTGTATTACCCATGATGCCAATGTCAGGTTAGAGAGTTCCTGGGGAAAAAAAAATACATCTATGTATATATATATGTATGTGTTATTAAATTAGTGAATATTGGTAGAAATAAAACATATAAGCAAAATCAGCTTCCCTGTGTATATGAATCAGTTTTATCATTACAGTAACATATTATGAATCAAGCATAAAAAATAGCACCATTGCAATGCAATGTCATATAACTGGGTTAATAGGATCAGATATAATTTAGAGATCAAACACACAGTATACTGTGAAGATGTATGAGAAGATTCCACTGGGCATTGGAAAGTGGGCAGGGTCCTCTGTGTGACTGTAGTTGAAAGGATATTGAACTTGGAAATGAAAGATCTAGGTTTGAGCCCTCATTCTAACATGCTGACTATGGGGCCTTTGGTTCTCCCTCTAATTCTT
>PITA01009640.1:13776-76504 GCA_004023965.1 Spilogale gracilis | reverse complement strand
ATAAAAAAAAAAAAAAAAAAAAAAAAAAAAGACAAGAAAAGGGGCAGCTCCACATCCAAATGATCCAGTCCTGAGCTGTACTGTTTGGGGAAAGTCTCACTGTAATACATCGCAGTCTCATCTTGATGGACGTTTCCATCCAGAAAGGCTCCTGCTCAGACCTCCTGCGGTACCAGAGGATCCGACTTGCAAATAATGAAGGCGGGGGGTAACTGGAGAAAGGGGTCTCTGCGCTGTCCCTCTGCACAGGGCTTTCGGGGGCAGAGAGAGGCCCAGCTGTGCAGAGGGGCCTTGCAAGAGGAAGATGGGGACACAGAGCCTGGCGGAAACATCGCGTCCACACCAGCAATCCAGGAGCAGGTGGGAGAGAACTTTCATCCTCGTTTTTCATGCTGATGTCATCCTCTCCTCTGAGTGCTCCAAGGCCTTTGTCGCCTGGTAGGTGTTCTAAAAGCCAGCGTTAACCCCGGGACACTGCGACTCTCCCAGGAACGGCACTGAGCCTGGAGCCATCGCCCTGAAAGCGCAAACACCCCGAGAGGAAAGACGTGGCTCTCAGCCCTCAAAGCAATGAACAAACAAACACAGACGCTCCCACTCCCTGTCCCGAGCGGCCGCCAGACGGGAGGTCAAGGTCCGCGGGCCTGCGGTAGCACAATTGTGGCCGAGGACCGGATTGTGGAAACTCTGGCCGAGACTTGAAAGCTCAGAGACTCCTCCCTGTGCTTTTATGTTATTTTCTCATTTTGTAAAATACAAATGTGTAAGAAGTGCTGGTTCCTGGCAAACCGCTGTCCCTCCCTCCCTCTTCTCCCCTTCCTGACCCGAGAACCAGATGCTGGCTCCTGCTGGGAGCTCCCCACTGCCCCCCACCCCCCGCAGTCTGCACCAGCCGGGACTCTGGGCCCCTCTCACCCTGCATCTCCCTGGCCTGGACATCCCGCTCTCCACCCGCTGCCCTCTGCTCCTCCTCCTCCCCAGAGAAACACCTGCAGCACCAGGCCCCCAGGGTCCTGGGCTCCTGCCCTGTGCACTTGCCTCCTGCCCAGAGGCGCCCACCAACTCCATCTCAGGGAACAGCACCTCTCCCCCATGCTAAAGCCAGCCTTGAGGAGCCCCTCAGAGCTCCTGCCTCTTGCTCCCCGCATCCCAGACAGCCGTGGATCCCATTGGTGGCAGCCCTAGCCCATCACGTGCTCTGGCTCCGCTCGCTGTACTCCATGGTCTGTGCCGCGGTCCCGGCTGCCTCACCTCCAGCCAGAATCGTGCCGCTAGCCTCTTGATGCCGCCCCTTCTTTCCAGGTCTCCCTGCTCTCGCCTCATCCACTCTTCTAACACCCCTGCAGCCCAAGCTCCCTTCTGTGTCGACCTATGAGTGTGGGGTCCTCTCTGCCAGCACTGCTGCCCCACAGCTGTTTGAGTGAGTCCTCTTCTTCGTCCTCCTCCCGGCAGCCCTCCAGCCCTTCGCTTGGAGGGGCACTCACCCTGTCCCTGGTCCACGGCTTGTGTCCCTGCGAGGGAGGTGTCCTCATCTACCTGCTGACTTGTAGCCCAGAATAAACACTTGTCTGGGGAAACAGAGCAAGGTGCTCCAATCCATAATGCTCGGGTGCTACCTGCCTTCTCCAAGTCAGCCATGCATACTCTTGCCTCAGGGCCTTAGGTCATGCTGTTCCCTCTGCTGAGAATGTCCTTCCCGTCTAGGTTCTGCTCATAAACTTTTATCAGGCAAGGCTCGGCCCGAGTGCTTCCTCTACCATGATTCTTTCTTTAGCTTCTCCCCAGAAAACTGACCCTCTCTGTGCTACTGTATATCCTACTGATACGTGTGAAAGCCAGCAAGGAAGAGCAGGAAGCAGCATGGAACAGCATGTAGAACACATGGAACAGCATGGAGCAGGTACAGAGCAAAATGGGACAGCATAACCGGCAGGGAGCACTGTGGAGCAGCTAGGAGCAGTGTGGGACAGCATGGAACAGACATGGAGCAACATTGAACAGCATGGAGAAGACATGGAACAGACATGGAACAGCATGGAGTAGACATGGAACAGCATGGGGCAGACATGGAAGAGCTTGGGGCAGACATGGAACAGCATGAAGCAGAAATGGAAGAGCTTGGGGAAGACATGGAACAGCATGGAGCAGACATGGAACAGCATGGAGCAGACATGGAACAGCATGGAGCAGACATGGAACAGACATGAAACAGCATGGAGCAGACATGGAACAGCATGGGGCAGACATGGAACAGCATAACCAGCAGGGAGCACCATGGAGCAGCTAGGAGCAGCATGCAACAGACATGGTACAGCGTGGAATAGACATGGAGCGGCCTAGGTCTTTGGCCCTCACCATAGGAAGTGTTGTGTAGGGTGGTGAACAATATCCTCCTGGAGATTTCTGAAGTATGGAACTGAATTCTCACGTCCCCAGATATAGCTTTCTGCTCTGAGTCCTGTACCTGACCTGATGTGTGTGACCTCTGCCCCGCAGCCACTGTGCCCAAAACACAGAGGAAGAGCCGTGGAGCCCGAGCGAGCAGCTGTGGAAACCGTGACTGCCAAGAGCGTCGGTCTCTCCACACTCCGCAGGGTTAAAAGAGCGACTCACTAGGGCCTGCTTGGTGCTGGTTGCAGGGTGCAGGGTGAGTCCTGCTGAGAACCCAGGGCAAGGCAGGAGCAAGTTCGGAGTGACAGTCTGCTTCTGCGCACACTGACCGCTACGTGGGCTCACCTCTCACATCGGCCCCGAGCAGGGAGATGCCTGGCCCCGAGTCCGCGGAAGGGTTAGAGTGTATGTCAACAGGAACAAAGCTCTTCTGTTTCCTCCATCCTCAAGATATGTTCCCCAGCTGTTGCATTGAAGATGAAGGCTCTGTGTGTTTTCAGTGTCGAGATCATGCTCTATCAGAACTTCCTGTGTCCGAATTTTTTTTTTCTTAGTAGCATTGAAATAGGGAAACTATCTTAAAGGAAAGTGAACTCTTCTGATCCTTTTACTAGACTGGAAATTCAGAGGGGGCCGCCCAGGTGCTCCAGGCCCCTGAAGACAGACACAGATCAAAGGCAGTAGACACTAGACACCGCGTGTATAGTCAGGATTGACCCTTGTCCGTGATTCCATAGTGAAACACACAACTTCCTGCAGTTAACGTCCCACAGCCATTCCTCAAACACCCCTGGCCAGCATGTCCCGGTAAGAGTGCAAGACAACCGGGATGTGTCCGTGCACAAAACGAGGCCCGGCCCTGGCGGGTGTGCGTCGGTGGGGAAGGCGGTGCAGAGACCGGGGGACCTGATAAGCAAGCATGGTACATGCTAGGAGCGACCAGGGCTCCGTGGCGCTCATGTTCCAGATGCAGGCCCGGTGGCGAGCCATGCCCGCAGCAGGGCCGGGAAGCCTCAGATGCCCCAGACATCGTCACCGTGGTTTCTGGGCCCTGGCTGTAGGAGTCAGAGAACGCAGCGGGGCCAGGAGTAAGATCACGGCACTGATGCATGGCTCAGAGCACGGGGCGTGCTCCACTGGCCTGGATGTCTGGGGCAAAGGTCGGGGGGAGAAGGTGGAGAGACCCCCTTCCCCTTGCAGCTCCAAATGTTCCTCTGTGGCCTCAAGGTGTGGGAGCTACGCTTCCGATTGGCCTTTACTTTTTTCCGTGCCCCATTCACTTCTAGAACCTCAAAAGGGCTGAGTGCAGTGATACAGATGCACGCGTGGGCCGCAGGGAGAGTTTGGGAACGTCTGGGTTCAGACTCCCAGCAGGCAGGTGCTGCCCCGGGGGCCTTGGGGAGCCGGGATGGCGCTGGGGCCCAGGGGGCAGGGTCTCGTCCTGAGGCTGCCTGGGTCCTCCCAGCGGCCTGGGGGTGCGAGAGGAGAGGCAGCCCAGACCTTCCTGCCACTGTCCTTGTCCACTCGGGACGGGAGTAGCGATGGGAGCAGGGCGGTCTCCCTGCCACTTCCTTCTTGTGGGCCTGAGCTGGCCGCTGGAGGCAGGCTGACCACCAGCTGACCCTGCGCTCCACGATCAGCGCAAGTTCTGGGTGTGAGGTGGCCACAGCTGGCCGCTGGAGGCAGGCTGACCACCAGCTGACCCTGCGCTCCACGATCAACGCAAGTTCTGGGTGTGAGGTGGCCGGAGCTGGCCCGTCGGAGGAGGGAGGAAGCCCTGCAATCTCGCAGCTGTGCGTGCGTGTCCCCGTCACGGACGCCGTCCGTCTGTCCCTCCCTCCACCAGAAGATGATTCTGTACGACGTGCTCTCCCAGCTGCTGGAGCCTTTGACCCCTCGGCTCAGACGCGCCCACAGGGAAGGCCAGGGCCCCCACGGACCCTCGGGTGCTCAGTGAGACGGGGACTTCAGAGGAGCGTCACGCGGACGGGTTAGGCAGGCTCTACCCGCGCCCTTGACAGGCAGGCACGACTGGCCAGGTCTGAGAAGGGCCCGTGCCCAGGCGTCCACCCTTCCCATGATATCCCGGGACCGGTTTAGGGCTGCGACAAAGCACAGCACGCAGGGTCTCTCCACAGGAGAACCGTATTCTCGCTGCGTTCTGGAACCCAGAGTCCAAAATCAGGGCCGTGTGTCCTCTGACGGGACAAGTGACCACGCCCATACAGGGGACCACAGCGGAGACCGCAGCGAGCGTAGCGCTGGAACCACCTCTTCCCACGCTTCCCCGGACACACGTTCCAGCTCAGCCGGCGCCGGGAGGGGAAGAGGCTGGAGGCCCGCACTGCACCAGCCCGGGCCTAGTGGGTCCCGGAAGCCTGCCTTTGCCGGCAGGCGCTAATCCTAGCTGCCCTCGCCGGGACGCTGGGCTTCACCCTCGGCTCCTCCCACGCACCCTGCTTTGCAAAAGAGAACCTGAGTCTCCAAAGCCCGGTGGGCGCCGCCTGGACCTCCATTAGGCATGATGACAGAGGTTGCATTTGAACCCCAGGGCCTGGAGTCCAGGCCAGCGCCCTTTTCTCGTGTCCCGAGCTAAAAATTGATGTGACGTGAAATTGACCCTCAGCCATTTTAAAGTGGACGGCCCAGTGGTGCTGAGCACATTCCCGCCACAGCGCAAGTGGTGTCTCCGTCTGGTCCAGCACTTTTCGTCTCCCCTAACAGAACGGTGACCGGCACTCACTGTCCACACCCTGCAGCGCAAACGGACCTTCTCTCTGTATACACCTGCCTTCCCCAGGCGTTCCACGGACAGGGAGCCTTGCGGTCCTGCGTGCCTGGCTCCCGTCACGGAGCACGACGCCCTCGCAGTTCCCGTGTCGGCGGCTGGCTAGGATTCCAGCATGTGGGCAAGCCCCGCTTTTCCTCCCCATCTTTCCGCCTAGACTCCCTCTCGTTCCTGATCCTCCTAACCTAGGCTCTCTCACTGAGCGCATCCACGGGGCCGAGCTTGGGAATGAAGCCTAGCGGGGGGACCCGAGCACAGTGGTCGGTGGTAAGACCCGTGCCTGAAACACAGGCCCGCTTTCTCTTTTTTACTTGGTTGAGCGCTTAATGCAAATGTAGGCCTATTTCACTCTGCTGCTGTTACTCAGAAATTCCCCGGGGCTTTGGGTCCCATCTGGAGCCACAAAGACTAGTCTGAACTTGAGAAAGCTCAGAAAGCTGAGCATTTGAATGAAGCCAAAGGATTTCTGTGAAGGGAAGTCAGGCGTCCCTTCCTTCCCAAGAGTGGCCTATGATTGCACCCAAGGTTGGTGGAAACGCAGGGAGCCTCCAGGAGCGGTGGGAATGGCGTTCTCCGCAAACTAGAAGGATCCGCGAGCTGGGCCACCTGGCGCTGGAGGGCAGGCGGTGTGCTGACCCGGGTAAGAGGCACAGTCGGCGCGGCCCACCCTGCGGCTGAGGCTGGGCTCGGCCACCTCCTGAACTCGTTGGGCCTCATTTCTCCAGCCACGAACAGGGCCTCGCGATGTTGCTGCAGGCCTTAAATAGCATAGCCCCTCCAGGTCCTGGCCCGGGTAAGCACCCGGTGGGTGGCGGCTGTGTGCACGTGGGGGCTCAGAAGGAGAATGTCATTTCAGGTATTCCTGGGGGCGCGGCTGCCTTCGCGGGCATCAGGGAAGACCGGCAGCTGAGCCCAACAAAAGCATAGCTTTTAAAAACACATTTCCAGGAGAAGAAAGGACGCTTTCTTTGTGAAAGGAACACAAATATTTCTCACGGGACTGAGAAGAGGCAGACAGGGGCAGCAGCGCCACGGGTGCGGGGGGGGGGAGCAAGTTTCCACATCCGTGAGGGATTTTGGGGTCGGCTTTTTCCTGGAGTAAAAAAAAAAAAAAGGAATTCTAAAGGAGAGCGAGGATCTGATAGAACTGGAGAGGCCCAGGCCCTCGCGGGAGCGGCGAGCAAACTCACAGGGCTCCCTTCCCCTCCAGCGCTCTACCCCAATGCAGGTCACCCCGTGGGGACACGTGGCTGCCTCGTCTCAGTTCTACTCCACACAGACCCCGCTAGCCCCTCTGCCGTCCGTGTAGAAGCTGAGACATGCCTCGTGGAGGTTTCTTTCCAAGTCAGGCCACGGGCCGGGCTACAAGCTTTGAAGCAGGTGTTGTCGGGGCAGCTTGAAGCAGGGGCGCCCATGGGTGCCTCCCTGGGGGTTGGAAGGGAAGCCTTTTAAACCGTGGGGACAGAGTGAGCCCCTTGTCTGTGGGAACCAAGGGTCTATCCTCGAGGCAGAAAGTGGCCCTGCCTGTGCAGTTTTCAAGTTTTCTTGACTTTCAGGGAGAGGAGGCTTGCTCTGTGTGAAGCGTGCCGGGTGAGCACTGTGCTTGGAGTATTTGTGAGACGCGGCACCCTCGTCTGGTGATGGAAGGGGTGTGAGGCCGTCCAGCTCTCCGGGGGCGAGGGGCCCACACTGTCTTCCCCAAAGCCGAAAACATCAGAGTGTGTCAGCAAATGACATTCAGAGTCAAAGCCAGGGGAGCGGGAGGGCGACTTCCCGTGGACGCCTAGCTTCCCCAGGGCGGGGTCCCGAGCCAACTCCGTGTGGGAAGGGAGCCGGAATTCCGGAGCTTGCTCCTGTGTGCGCCCTGGGGAGTCTTCTTTCAACCCTGGAGCTCTGTGATGGGAATGTGGAGGAAGTGTATGCTCGCTGCGGAGAGTTTAGAAACAACAGGGAAATAGAAGAAAACGTACATAACACGCACGCTCGCACGTGCTGTCACCACCCCAGCATTTAATTCATCAATTTGCCATTTCATAGACACTGTCCCCACTACTGGTGATCACTACTGACGGACGGCTTCGGTAATGACACTGTTCTCCGCGCTCACCTGGAGGGGAACGATGATTCCCCAGCTAGTGTTCAGGAAACCCAGGGCCAAAGGGGGCCAGATTTGCCCAGAGCCTTGAGCTGGTGGCCCCGTGGGCGGGGGAGCCAGTAGCCAGCTCAGGAGCCTGTGTGAAGCCCGAGGATTACACGGCTGCAGTGAAATCCTCTCCCCCACCCCGGGCTGTCCCCCCAGGTTTATGGAGATACGGATGATGGGTACATCGTATTCATTTCAGGTGCACCCTATAATGCTTTGACATTTGTATATGCTGCAGAGGGACCCCACGGAGTCTCTGGCTCCCACTGTCACTCTTCTTGTGAACCCATTCCCTGGCCGACCACACCATCGCCATCACTGACACCTCTGAGTTTGTGTTTTCTGACACCCCACCCCTCCCCACTTCCCATCTCCTGTACCCTACATCTTGCCGCCAGGAGTCTGAACCCCGGGGCCGCCCTGGAGAGGACAGCACAGCACTCAGAGTGTGCAGAGTGGCTACAACACGGCCCCAATGTCCAGCCCGCCTCCCAGCAGCTGGGGGCTTGCAGTGGGCTCTCTTCTCCCCAGACTGGCCCCAGAGCCTCTGGGATCCCAAGCAGGAGAGAGAGGGAGAGGCCGCCGCTTAAAAGGAGTCATCGTTTCCAAGACTCACACCGGATGCTGCTCTGCCCTCCAGAAGCACCGTGTTCTCTTTCCTCCAGGACGACTCCGTTTCCTCAAGGCCAATCCTCCCTGTTCCAAGAGGCCCCGGAAAACATCCTCCCCAGAAGAGGCACTGGCCTCGAGGCCCGGTTACACCCTCCAAAACAACAGGTCTCCCAGATCCCAGACCAATAGAAGGGGAGATCCAACCTAGCCAGAGCACGTCAGGAGTTCGCCCTGTCCTCCTCTCCCATAAATCAAGGCTAGCTCGTGTCAGGAAAAAATCCTTTTACATCCTGCTATGTAACCATTTCATGGTGAGCCACCAGTGCATACAGCCACATTTACCTAAAGCAAATCTGTCGGTTGTTGGGTTTATTCCCAAGATTGGCCATTAGGTTTTAAAGCTGTAACAACCAACCCTGGAGCCAAAACACAGCTGGCTCCTTACTTCTGGAGAGAAATTCCCAGAAGCAGGATGACCAGGTAGCGGGCATAAGGCTTGAAGCTTTCTGGCGGAAACTCCCGAGAACTTTCCGCTGTAGAAACATGTTCAAGATAGTCTTCCCGCCAACCCTCCTGAGAACAGAGGACACAGCTTTTAATAATTTATTTTTTTAAAAGATTTTATTTATTTGACAGAGAGAAACACAGCCAGGGAGGGAACACAAGCAGGGGGAGTGAGAGAGGGAGAAGCAGGCTTCCCGCTGCTACTTTTAATTGGATCCTGGGATCCCAGGGCATCTTGAAAGCACTCCCGGGGTGCTAGAACGCAGCTCCTGAGGGTCTCCCACGTCTTCTCAAAAGCCCTGCACTCAAGTCACCTGTGCAGGTGCAGGGCCCTCTGCCTCCCCCATTAATTCTCATCCCAGGAAAGCTGATGTGGGGCTCGACCCAGGGTCTCCAGGATCATGACCTGAGCCGAAGGCAGTCGCTTAACCAACTGAGCCACCCAGATGCCCCAGCTTTTAATAATTTAGAAGCCAGTGCCCACTGGGACCTCTGTTGGGTGAGCTGCCGCAGGTTGGGACAAGACGTCCTTAACAACGCTGCCAGTAGATGGCACTCTCGGCTAAGATTTTAGAGTCAGATTTTGGGTAAGTGGTTTTAAGACCTTGGAAGAGCCGGAGAGAACTTTGAGATAACAAACGTGTTGGGGCAGAAGGGCAAGGGGAAATTGAAGACATTATCATATGAAAATCAAAAGTAGCAGTGGGATCCTGGGATCCCAGGGCATCTTGAAAGCACTCCCGAGGTGCTAGAACGCAGCTCCTGAGGGTCTCCCACGTCTTCTCAAAAGCCCTGCACTCAAGTCACCTGTGCAGGAGCAGGGCCCTCTGCCTCCCCCATTAATTCTCATCCCAGGAAAGCTGAACTGCACTGGTCCGTTTCCTCTGGACTGGCATTCCGGGTCCTGGCAGCGCCTGGCTGGCTTATCATACTGCCTTTTTTTTTTTTTTTTTTTTTTTTAAAGTTGCACGTGTGATTATTGGGCTCTCTTTAGTTGTTGGAGGACACCCTCCCCGTCAGGTGCCTGGAGTCCATGGCAGTGCCCAACCCTGGGGACACACCCTTGCAGGTCTCTGCTGTGTGAGTGCAGGTGAGGTGCACGGGACCTTGCCTTCCAGAGCTGTCACGTGCTTGCCTTCCTTAAGAAATTGTCATCTGTCCTGAGATGATCAAGGTTTTGCTGACGATCAGGTGACCGGAACAGAAGGTTAACGCCAGTCTAGAGGTGAATAACCCACAAGAAGAAGGGTGGCAGAGGGGCTCAGGGGTCCTCAGCAGGACCGGTCCCAGCCCACTTACTGGTCAGACAAGTTACGGGGCCCTGCCCAGCCTGTTTCTCAGCTACAAGATGGCTCTAATCAGAATGTGCACGAGAAACCTCAGCACAGCGCTTGAGGCCTCCCATGGGCTCAGGAAGTCTGATGGGCCATGGGTAGTCCAGTCATAGGCAGTGGAGAGATTGGTTTTTTTTCCCCTAAGCCATCGCATTAGACAACATCTTGCCAGTTACCCGTTGTGTTGTGTGACCCTTTGGCTGTCAGGATTTCACTTGGTTCCAACACTGCAGAGGTTCAAGTGCTACGTTGGGGGCTCCGCTGGGGGGCCTGGTGAAGAAGGTCCAGAGTGATGCACCTCATTGCCCAGGACGGGACTCTGTTCCTTCCCTATCCCCGAGTGGGCATAATCAGCAAGTGTTTCGGATTCTTGCTGTTTCCAGGCTCTGGGGTGGCTGGTGACTGGGGGAACTTTCAACCATTTTCATCTTTGGAAACTAAAGATTAAAGGCCCTTCACCCTACAGCCTGTTGGATTTGAGGGCCCTTCACCCTACAGCCTGTTGGATTTGAGGGTTCTCGGGGGGCTCCTTCCAGGAATCCCCCACTAAGTCAAGATAAATGAGCTTATGCAGATTTCTGGTTTTCCCAAGTCTGGGTGGTTGCTTCGAGAGCCGCACCCCTGAACTCTGCTCTTTGGCAAGGAGAGTCCTCTTAGGATAAAATAGCAATTGGCTAAGAAAGGAACTCGGGACGTGGCCTCAGCATGTGACTCAGTACCCCAGGGCCAACCTGGACCACCAGCTTCCCCCAGGAGGGGCGGTTCTGAACATCTTCGTACTTCCCAGTTCCGCAGGAGCAGCAGACCCGGTCGGGATAGAAGCATCACCTCCGCCCAGCGCGCCCCGCCGGGCCTGAGCGCCCTTGCATAGGGTGGGCAGGCCGGCCTTGTCCGGGCCGCAGCGCAGGCACCCCAAGTCCCAGCCTGGGTAAGGGGCGCCGCCCTAGCAGGTGCTTGCTGGCGCCGCGCGGGGCGGGGCGTAGCGTAGCGCCTTCCAACCGCCGAAAGAGCCGCGGCGCGGGGGCGGGGCGAGGCGCGGGGCGGGGGCGGGCCCGCGGCGGCAGGGGGCGGGGCCCCAGGCGGCCTATAAGAGCGGGGCAGCGGCGGCGCGGCCTGACGCAGCGGCCGGCAGCCGCGTTGGGAGCGGGTCCTCGCTGGGCGGCGGCGCGCGCGCCTCGTGGTCTGGTCCGGCGGGAGGCTCGGCGGCATGGCAGGCACCGGCCCGAAGCGGCGCGCGTCCGCGGCCCCCGCGCCGGCCGAGGAGGAGGAGCGGCAGGCGCGGGAGCGGATGCTGGCGACGCGGCGCGCGGAGGGCGCGGAGGGCGCGGAGGGCGTGACCCTGCAGCGGAGCATCACGCTCTTCAACGGCGTGGCCATCATCGTGGGCACCATCATCGGCTCGGGCATCTTCGTGACGCCCACCGGCGTGCTCAAGGAGGCGGGCTCGCCGGGACTGGCGCTGGTGGTGTGGGCCGTGTGCGGGGTCTTCTCCATCGTGGGCGCGCTGTGCTACGCGGAGCTGGGGACCACCATCACCAAGTCGGGGGGCGACTACGCCTACATGCTCGAGGTGTACGGCTCGCTGCCCGCCTTCCTCAAGCTCTGGATCGAGCTGCTCATCATCCGGCCCTCTTCGCAGTACATCGTGGCGCTCGTCTTCGCCACCTACCTGCTCAAGCCTCTCTTCCCCACCTGCCCTGTGCCGGAGGAGGCCGCCAAGCTCGTGGCCTGCCTCTGCGTGCGTGAGTACCGGCCCGGGGGTGCGGGGGGTGGGCGCCGCGCCGCGCCGCGGGCGGGAGAGCGCACGTGGGGCTCATTCATTCGTGGGCACCTCCTGTTGGGAATTGGGGGGTGAGTCAGCAGGGCCCCTGCCCCAGCCGGGCGGAGCGGGGTTGGACGGTGTGTTCCACTTCCCCACCTCGTCCATTCATGAGCACACGGCTGAGCACACATCGCCTGCCTCTTCCGAGCATCCGTGTAACGTCTCAAAAGCACATTTCCTGTCTGACGTTCCCAGGGCCGACTGTTCAGACATTGTAGTTAAAGGGGGAAAAAAAGTCATTCATTTCTGTACTCCGAGCCGGCTTATCAGCAGTCAGCAGAGGCTGGCTCGCACAAAACTGGTACTCAGGCAGCGGTCTCCAAGTAGTCACAGAGGGGTAACGGGCTGCAAATTAGATTTGTGTGTGTTGGGGGAGGCGGGTGGGTTTCGGGGGGGGGGTCCCAGGTTGTGCTGGAACACAGCCCCTGGTCGTGTTCCTCACGGTGGGCATGGTCCGGGTAAGTTGGTGGACCCAGTCCTGGTGAACTAGGAGTGCTTTGCAGAAACCGTTGTCTTGTGGGATTCCAGAAAAAAAATCGTTTGTGCCAAACATCATGTGATTTTCTTCTCTTTTTTGGCTGTTGGCACTTTGATGCCTCCCTTTCGGCCAACCTCTGAGGAGCCATGCAGGATGGAAGCGCCCTGCTCTCAGGGCTGCCGCCGATGTGAGGATTTGCCTGGATGTTACGGCGCCCACAGGTCCCGAGCCACCAGGGCTATGCTCAGGGTTGGGGTCCTGGCCGCGAAACCGGGGACCCTGCAGTGACTGGGAGTGGCTTCTGATGGGCAGGACCTGCCGGTGCCGCGGGGATTCTGCATTGTGGGGACCGGGTCTCCTGCACGAGCCACACTGTAGGGCGGGACAGGTACACGCGTTCCCGAGACCCTGAATAGAGCAGCCATGCTGGGGGGAGGAGCGTTAGTTGCCTTTTTGGGGGTCGGTCTCGGGAGGTGGAACTTAGCTTAAAAAAAAAAAAAATTGTCCAAATCTAGGAGGTCGATCTGCTTGAGGACAGGAAAACTTGTGGTTTCTGGTGGGGCTTTGAGGTGGGGGTTTTATGGAACGACACTTAAGTCTGGAAAGAAGAAGCCCCCCTTGACGGCAAGAGGACTTTTTTTGATAGGATTATAATAATCCTATTACGATATGATTTAACGTTTGGGCCCAGTTTGGTGAAACAGATAATGTCTCTTAGGCCTGTTCTCTTTCTAGTCTTTAAAAGTAAATCCCTTTTTAAACTTTTGGGTTTAAGTAGATAGATCAGAGAGGGACTGCTGTGGGATCAGCCTCCTCCCTGCTGGGCCCGGCCCCTCTTGACAGCCCCCCCCCCACCCCGCCGGTGGGAGTTGTGAGTGGGGGTGGCGTTTCCATGTGCTGGTCAGTGTGTGTGGCTCTTCTTCCCTGAACCGCCTTGGGAGTGTGTTCGCTGTGGTGAGCACGGGGTGGGTAACTTTCTCGGATGGAAAGAGGATTTTCCGGGACAGAAAGGGATTCCTGTGCGCCAGCAGGAGCGCTCCCCTACAGCCTCAGTGTCTGGAAAGGGACGAGGGCCAGAACTCTGAGCTGCCCGCTCGGGCGGCTCTAAACCGAGCAGGGAGAAAGGTTAGGGGCGTCGGGGAAGCGGGCCCGTCCTTGTAGGAGCGTCTGAGAGGCAGTGAGAAGCCACAGAGAGCTTCTGCGTGTCCTCCAAGTATCCTGCGCGGCTGGGTTCTAGAATTTCTCCCCAAGGAGAAGGGCGCTCTGCTCTGCTCTCCTCCCCAAGCCCACCCCTGCAGTGGTGGGCCCCAGGCTCCCGGGTGTCCGCTGGGAGGACCTGGTGGCCTGCTCACCTGGTGGCCCACTCCTTCGGGGGGTGCGTCATGGGCGCTCGAGCAAAGTTCTCAGGTTTGCTGATGGCCCTTTTCAGTGCCCTGGACCTAGTCCACCACAATTTCTGCTCCCTAAAAACTGCTGCTATGGAACAGCTGAGCTTGGTGCTTCATGCGTTCCTGCTGGTAATATATGTGGGCATAAAGCCCTTTTCTGGTAGGCCCGACCGCAGCGACCAGCGTGGGGCCCTGGTCTTATGTGGCTCTGGTGTCGCTCAGTGCGTGGAGATGCGCCAGAACCTCGCCCTGGCAGTCGTGATGGCCCTGCGGGATCTGACATGAGAGCAGGCTTTCCTTACCCCCGGCACAACTTCAGTAGCATTTGCTTGGATGGTGATGAGGACACTGGCTTTTACCTCCGGGCAGAAGCCGCTCAGCCTGGAGGTCAGATTCTCACCAGCCTTCCTGGGCCAGCTTTCTCTGGCAGATGGGTCCATGGGCGTCTGGAGAGACCGAGCTGGGAGCGCACAGCATGAGTGGGTCCAAGTCCAGAAACACGCTTGGGGTCTTTGCGGCAAGGGAGGGGCTCTTGGAAGGGTCTGAAAGGGCCCCTTCTCCCTCTGCTGCGTCGTGGTCTCGCCTACCCTAGACACAGGTGCCTGACCCTGCAGCCTGCTGGGTGCCCCCTCTTCTGCACCCCCATGGTGGGTGTATGTGGGGGAGGGGTCGGGCCCACTGGGACAGCTGTGACTTGGACCCGCCAGGCGCTCAGGGTACTCTGCTGGTGGCTCCGCGCCCCTTTCAGGATGGGGTCTGGAAGGCACTTCGTCTGCCTTCTCGTGGGAGATGGACAGGGGCTGCCAAGTGTCTCCTAGAGTGGGTCAGCCCCCCACCACGCCCCTGGTTCGGCCGATCCATGTGGGGCGGGGCTGGCTGTTCCTCTAGGGACTGACCCGAGACAGTTTCCACCCTGTGTCCGGTAGAGCCTGAGCTCCACCTGGGAACAGACCTGGTTCTACTTCTGGAAGCACGCGTGGGCCTCCCGTCCGCGAGGTGGGAATCGGTCCCAGCTCTGCCCGGGTAAGCGTGGGGACTCTCAGCCACGACGCGGGTATTGAGCATGGCGCACGTGGCCATAATCTTCTCAGTGCCACCCTTTCTACCCTTCACCTCCTATGCCTTGAGCTGCCCTCAAACTTGTTCTTTTCCAGTCGCACAAAGAGCAGGAGGGCGAGAGGTTGGAGAGAAGTCCGGAAGAGGCCGGGTGAATGCCAAACTCTCCCTCTTGGGCTGGGCTCTGAGCTGTGACATGCGTGGCCCACAAGAGGTTGTCCCTTCGTACCTCGGGGGCAGGAGACTGGAGATCCTGTAGGTGAGGGGCACAGATGAGGGATGGGTTTGTTTGGCTGGGGTGGGGGCCAACCGATGTGAAGGTAGGTCAGTCTCCTAGCTGACCGGCTGTTCTCCGTCGGCTCCCGGAGGTGACCGCTCTGGGGGTGTGGGGCACCTGCACGATGTGCCCACCACTATGTATCGCCGCGTCTCCAGTGTCTCTAGGCCTGCCCGCTGCCAGGGCTGGGCCCGTCTCTGCACGAGGCAATGGCTTCGGGGTCTCTCCAAGTCGCCGGCGACCCCAGAGTCACAAGCCGCGAGCTAAGTGCGGACGACAGGCCAGTCATTAGCACTGAAATCTGACTTTCCCAGCCAGATGCGAACATGCTCCCGAGTCATGGGACGGGAGCTCAGCCCCGTGGGGTCCTTCCCAAGAGCGCGTGACCTTAAGGAAGCAGGAGATGCTGGGTGGGCATTTCTAAACCTTTTCTCTCTGGGTCGAGGAGCCTTTGATAATCCGATGGAATGTGCACAGTCTGCCCAGAAATGTGCTCCAGGCGTATTAATTCCAAAGTGTGTGTAGTCACGGGGTTTTCACACCCCTGCCCCTCTGGCCGCCTCTGCTCACGTGCTCCTGCCCTAGCCTTTGAAATTAGCGTCGCCATCCCTCTTGTGTGGCCAGGGAAACTGAGGCAGCCGTGGGCCAACAGCCCACTCTGCGTCCTGAACCGCTTCTGTCATCATGTGTGGGGGCGCAGGCCACATCTTCGGCAGGAGTGACGAATGCCAGGGCTCCGGGGTGGTGTCGGTCACCAGGTCCGGGCATCTGGTCAGCCAGGGTGAAGAGACATGGGGACCTGAGGTGTGTCCCATCGCAAAGTGTTTGGGGAGTGCTTGTCCCCCTGACCGGGGTGCCTGAACCCCTTGACGCACAGCTGCCCAGGGAGCCCTGCATCTTCCCTTCTCGTTTCCACGCAGATCTTTATCTTGCAAGGCTTCTGAGGCAGGGGAGGCCCACAGCTGCCCCCTGGCACGCGCCCCTTCCTGTGCCCACCCAGATCACCAGCCCCGGTCTGCCTGCTGTGACCCACACCAGGGGCTGGGGCCCAGGGGCATGATTTTGTACCCCCCAGGGGGCGCAGCTTTCCTGGGCCCTCTCTTCATTGCTGGCCTCAGGCATTGCCCAGGGCACACTTGTCCCGCCGCAGGGCTTTGTCCTGTACCCTGCCAGCAGGCCCTCCAACACCCGTGTGCCATAGGGAGGCTCAGAGTGTAGGGAGGCTCAGAGCTTCCCCCCTGGCGCCTAGACAGGCGGACCTCCCTCCCTGCAGGAGCAGCTCTAGGACCACACCCACCCCTCCCACTCCCGGGAGGAAGGGGCACCACCCTCCCTCTGGGCCCTTGGAACACTTGCTTGGACCCTGATCCTGCCCCGAGGTCCCCTGACCTTGGCTGGGCCGCCCTGTGTCGCCCTGTGTCGCGCCTGTGAGCTGCTCACAGTGTGGCCGGAGCCCTGGGCTCAGACTCTGTTCATATCCTGCCTGAGTTCCCGAGGGCTGCTGCAGAAGGCCTGGGTGCGGCTCTGGCCCGGGCCCTGTCCCTGCCCCCCAACTTCTGTGAGTCCCTTGGGCTGTGTGACCGGGGGCTGGGTGCTTAGCTGCTCTGGGCCTGTGTCTCAGAGCTGGGCATGGTGCACAGGTCGTGCCTGCGGAAGGTGTGAGTCCATCGTCTCTTCACTTAAGTGACAGAGGGACTGTCTGGAAATCAAACAGGATAGAACACTTGTGGGGGGGGGCAGTGGACAGGCTTGGGACCAGGAGCTGTGGCCCTCCCAGGTGCAGCCATGGGTAGAGATGAGCCTAGCTGGAGCTGCCCCTATTCTGGGCACCCTTGTGTTACAGCCCTGGGGTAGGAGGTGTCTCCTGCTATCTTAGATCCCTCAGAGTGAAGGGAAAGGACCCAAGGACCCAGGATGGGGCTGGAACAGAGCACGTGTCCGGTCCCCCCTTCCCCAGAAGGCCATCTGCTGGCACACCCTGTGGGAAACCAGGGGCAGGGGTCTGGGGAGGGAGGGGCAGGGGCCTGGGGAGGGAGGGGCAGGGGTCTGGGGAGCCGGGGGCAGGGGTCTGGGGGGGCGGGCAAGGCCAAATGGGTTTCTTTAAGGAGCAGTTTGTTCCGTGGATCGGTGGGCTCATCACTGCGGAGGTGCAGAAGGAGTTTAGGACCTGTTTCCGGCCTGGTCCTTGGGGAAGGGGGTCCCTGGCAGGGAGCGGTTTCTGCAGCACCAAGGGAGAGGGCTTGGGAGGCCTCAGTGGGGTTTGGCAGCGTGCGGCCCATGGGAAGACCCCGCGGCAGGGGGTCAGGCTTGGGGGCGCACACAGGGCCCTGTCTTGCGGCAGCCTCCCCCAGGAGGAGGGAGACCTGCGTGAGCACCTCGTCTAGCTCTAGTCAGGACCTGTGGCCTCATCGGGGCGTGCCGTGGGGGCACCCACCCAGGATGCTCTTGGCTGGCCCTCCCCCAGGCACGGTCCCTGCAGTGCTTGCAGGAGAAACACTCCGTCCTGAGAGCAGCAGATGCTGGAGGGACAGCCTGTCTCAGACCCAGGCCAGCATCCCCCGACCCACCCGGTCCCTCCCTTTGGAGGGTGCTCAGTAGAGGCATCACACGTGTGCACGTGGGTGGTGGGTCCCTGGGGGATTTGCCCCTATGGGTACGTGTCAGAATCACCCAGTTGGGGGGACTAATGCCCAGGGTCCCCAGAACTAGCCAGGTGGGAGCACAGTGTGAGGTGGGGAGGCCAGGACCGAAGCCCCAGTTGGGGGGCTCCAGAACGCTGGAGTGGGACTTGGGGGACCTGAGCGGCCTCTTGGGGGGGGTGGGGAGCCTCGGGCCTTGTTGGAGCAGCTCCCTGCCCTGGGCAGGTCTGCAGCAGCGCTCTCGACCTGAACTGGCCCCGTGTTCTAGCACGTTCCAGAGCTGAGGTCGGCCTGGCGGGTGGTTTGGAGTCAGGCTTTCCGGGCACCTAGCAAAGGTGAAATCGCCCTCCCTTTCTCCAAGGGGGGGAGTTAGGAATGCTCTCAGCCCCACCCACTGTCCCACAAGGCCCTCAGGGACCCTGGCATCCTGGGAGTGGGAGATCCTATCTGTCCCCAGGAGGGCAGAGAAAGTTAAGGCAGGACCTGAAGAATCCCTCCGTGGGAGCCCGGTGAATATGGGGCCTCGGGCAGCCTGTTGGTGGGGGAGTCACCCAGAGGACATCTGCACCTGCGGGGGGCGGGGGGCAGGTGCTGGTAAACGAACCCCACCCTCACTGAGCACCCATGAAGCCCTGGGCCCCTGCATGGGCTGGCGGGCTACTCCTGACTTTTGCGGGGGGTGTTTGACCTCGGGTCCGGGGAGGGGGGTGGGCCCGGCCTGCTGGGGTGCGCGGAGGGCGCCGCATCACACAGCCAGTGTGAGCACACGTCGGCCGCTCCTGTGCGCCCCTGCTGCCGCCATCGCTGCGGGCTCTGAGGCCGGCGGCCACACGGTCCCTGGAAACACAGCCGGGGTCCCGGGCCAGCTGCACCCATCAGCGTTTGACCCTCAGCTCGTGTGTTTGTTTTGTTTTGTTTTCGCATATCTATTTATTTACTTTTAGTTATTTTCATCTTGGAAGTTTTTGTTTTTGTTTTGGTGTTCTTGCCGAAGATCTTATTTATTTATTTTACAGAGGGAAACAGCCAGAGAGGGAACACAAGCAGGGGCAGTGAGAGAGGGAGAAGCAGGCTTCCCGCCGAGCAGGGAGCCCGATGTGGGACTCGATCCTGTATGTCCAGGATCATGACCTGAACTGAAGCCAGACACTCAACGACTGAGCCACCCAGGCGCCCCTTCTTTCAGTGTTTTTAAATGAAAACAGGCTCCCCTTGCATTTCAGCTCCCTCCCCCGCCTTGGGTGAAACAGCCGAGTGAATCCGTTTAACCCGAGGCCGCTGTCTGGAAGTCGGGGCTCTGGTGGGCTTCTGGGGTCTGGGTGCAGCACCCAGGGCTGAGAGGTCAGGGATGAGGGCCCGGGCTGGGGCGGGAGCCTTGGTCCTGCTTGGATAACCACTTCCTGGAGGCAGCAAGAGGAGGCTGGAGGGCTGGGACCCGTGTTCTGGTGGGGAGTATGTGCCCCCCCACTCGATTCTTTGTGACGTCCACGGCGTGGGGCCCCCCCTGGGACAGGGAAGCAGGGAGCATGCAGATCCAGCACCCCCAGCACACCCCACACTCGGGGCCAGGGAGCGTGCCAGAGTGCTCCCTGAGGGGAGCCTGAGAGGAAGGGGCGGGGGGGGCAGTATCTGGGGCCGGAGTGGCCAGGCCAGAATCTCGATGGAAGTCCCCTCCTCAGTCAGCCTGGAGCCGGCAGCCGGGTGCTCCCTGTGACCAGCTGCCCTTCCCTCCCTGGGCAGCGCTGCCCACCATCGAGGTGCAGGGGAGCCCCTGAGACCCTGGCTCCTTTGCAGAGGTTGCGCCGGTGTTCCTGCTGGTCAGCGAGGTGGCCCGCGTCACCGCAGGACGGGGATGGGACGGACACACACCTGAGGACGAGGGCCCAGTGGTGTTCGTGGGAGCGGCAGCCCAGAGCTGGCTTATCTCACTGGCCCCAGCTGTCACACGCGCGCGCACAGCCCCTCTTATCTGGGGGGTGCCCGTGTGGGGAGCCTTCCCAACGGCTCCTGTGCCCCGCTGGCCACCGTTCTGGGCCCGTGCCCTGCAGCTGCCTTCCCGCTGCCCACTTGTGTGACACAGGCCTTGGAGAGCTGCAAATCCGCAGAGACAGTGACCACAGGGCTGACCCTTGGCCCCTCCCCTCCTTGCCCCCAGCAGCCCAGCCCCCGCCTGCTGCAGGCGTCGGTCCAGGTGCCAGAGCTGAGGCAGGGCAGCCGAGATGGACAGCGGGCTGCTCGGGAAGGCCAGAGACAGTGGGTCCCCGGGGGGATGCCCGTGTTTACTAAAGGTTATATTTCATTTTGAAACTTTTTAAGAAAGGAACACTACGGAGAATACGGAAGCATTTGTTTACTTGCCAGTGAAAGTCAGCATTAAAGTTTCATCAAATATTTCCATTCTCTCTATAAAAGAAGTGGCCGTTACAAGGTTCCCTTTGTGCTGTGAGCAGGTCCCTGCCCCTCCTGCCTGCAGCCGCGGCGCCTGCCCGCCTGTGACTCCTCTGAATGTGACCTGGAGCTGCGGGGCGTGGAGACGCTCTCAGCACGCGCCGGCCGGCTCGGGTGTGGGCCACGTGCTCGTGATCGGGGGCCAGCGGCGTGCAAGGGGAGGGACGCTCGGCCTCTGTCCTGCCCCAGGCAAGCCTGCTCGCCTTCCTGGAGCTGGAATTGCCCCCCTGTGAAATGGGGACGGGGTGGGAAGACCCCAGGGGAGCAGGCGGGGCAGGGGTGGCAGGCAGGGCTCTTGCCGTGTCCAGAGCTGTGCCCACATGCCGCTGCCAGGAGACCAGCCTGCCAGAAGCCGCGTTGGGCAGGGTGTCCCGCAGGCAGGGAGCGCTGCCTCCCGGGTGCCGGCTCACACCTTCCCCACCCGCCCTGCCTCCCTGGGGCATGAATGGGGGGTGATGCAATGGGCCGGCCTCCTGCGGAAAGTGCGTCTGCGCATGAAATGCTAGCCACCTGTGCCTGGTGAGGCGGAGCCGGAGACCTCTGTGCCCTCATGACTGGCACACTCACCCCATAAGGAAACATGACGCTGTCCCAGAAAACCCCAGCCCCGCCCTCGGGCTGTGCAGAGGCTCCCGGGAATCCGGCGGCAGGAAGGAGCAGGCCCAAGCCTGGGCTTGCCCTCCGAGGCCCTTCCATCCCAGAGCCCAGCCATATGGCCAGTAGAATCCACGAGCACTGGACTGAAAGCATTCCCGTTAGCCTAGGACAAGGGAATCCTGCCCCTTCTCCTCTCCCTGCCCTCACTGTGATTCCCGTGGGGCTCCCAGAGAGACCCCGGAGACCTGGGTCTCAGTCCGGGGTCTGCCCCTACCGTCTTGGGATGCCTCTGTTTCCTCTTCTGTACAGAGAATGGCAGTGCTGACGCGGCTCGTACGGGACAGCCATCTCCCCGTTGGTTCTGAGCATGTGCCCACTCCCTGGGGCCACGTGAACGTCCCCAGGGCTGTTTGTTTGCCCCGTGCACATTTGAGCCTTTCCCGGCCAGGCCCAGCTCCTCCTTCACCCCTGCGGTGTGGACACTAGGTCTGGAGCCCCACCTCCCTGCGGCAGTGCCTTTGACGACATGGCGTGCCAGGGGCGGGTGCAGACCGCAGCCTGGGAGCCCAGGGGCCTCCGCGGGGTTCACGCCGGGGTTCACGCCAGGCCCAGATGCCACCGCTCTTGTCTGCCCCACCCTGCTCAGCGAACTCCAGAGTATTTCAGCGCTAGAGGGCAGCTGCCCAGCCCAACTCTGAGAGCAGGTTTCAATCTGAACTTCCCCTGCAAAGCGCTGTCTTCTTGGGGTGCGGTTGCACCAGCCAGAGCCCGGTGGGTGAGGAAAGTGCCAGGGGAGGAGGGCACTGTTAAGGGATCGGTTAATTTCCTGGAGCGAAAAGCCAGTGGCGGTGTGAGCGCACTGGGAGAGTTCCTGTTTTTCTCCCACCATAGCTGTCAGGTCTTAGTTCATTAGTGCAGGTTTATTTCTTTGGGCCTTAACTGCTCTAATTGTAAAATTTCATTGATTCGCTATAGCTGGGGAGGAAGCCCCCCGGGGTCTGCCAGTCTTGGGTCTGTTCTGTGTTGGAGAGAAATATGCACATGTGGCCCGTGGAGAAGTGGGGGGGGGGGGGCTCGTGAAGACAGCCTTCCCAGGTCCAGGCCCTGCGGGTTAAAGTCAGGGAATCAGCCACCAAGAAAGAAGGGCCCCGCTCTGCGCCCTTGCAGGTTTCCTGGTGTGAATGCTCTGGGCAGGGGGTTGCCAGCAGCTTCGGGAGGGCGCCGTGCGCAGAGCCGGACCGCAGGAGGGAGCGCTCACGAGTTAGGAGGGAAGTGGGAGGCCTGAGTGTTGTAGATTCGTTGCCTTTGCTTGATGTAGTACGATTCTACGATGTAGAATTCATGTACGATGAATGGGCTTCATCGTAAGTGGCCCTGCAGCAACAGCTGGCTCCCGAGGTCCCCGCACCTGCCCTGTGTCCCCTGCGCAGCCGCTGTCTCACTGGACGGTGCCTCTACTTCTGGTCAGGGCCGGGGTCTCCCAGGAAGCCAGGCAGGGCCTGCTTGTGCATGTCTGGGCGGGTTTGTGGAGCTCTGCGCCCCCCACCCGAGCCCCACCTTCCCTCCCATCCAGGTGGGGGTCCCCGCTGTCATGGGTGTGTTTTCTAGTTCTCCGCGAATGCTGTTAAAACCCCCAGCTGGGCCCACAAGCGTGCTGCCTCTCACTGACCCGCCCCTGGGGCCTGGCCTCACCTTCAGTCCCATTTCACGTGTCACAGTTGCCCACCGCCGCCTGTGGTCCCAGCCCGTGGCTTGTCCTGGATTCACACGAGCACAGTTTCCTCTGTGGGATTCCAGGAGGTTCTCTCTGCAAAAGAAGTTTCCCACCTTGGGAAAGTGAGGTGGGCTGTGTGGGCACCGAAACAGGTGAGCATGGCCTCCTCCCAGCGGCTGAAGGTGCGGCTGTATCTGTAACCTGCCCCCTGAGGATGGCGCCTCAGGTGTGCCGCAGGTGCGGCAAGGGCAGGGCGGGGCTGAGGTCGGAGGCTGGCAGTAGACGTTCTTTATGACAGGGCGCCTGGGTGCTTCAGTGGTGAAGCGTCGGCCTTTGGCTCCGGGGGCAGTCCCAGGGTCCTGGGATCGAGTCCCGTGTCGGGCAGCAGGGAGCCTGCTTCTCCCTCTGCCACTCCCCATGCTCCCTTTCGAGCTCTCTCTTTCAATAAAGAAACTCTTTATGATAGCCCAGGGTGTGTGGGGTTGTGGCTATTTTGAGACTCAAGAGGCATGGTTCTCGGCCTCTGGCTGCGCGCCTGGAGAGCCCATGCCTACAGCAGACCCAGACCCAAAGGGTGTGAGCTGCCGGAGGGCTTTCTCGCCCTGGGGGTGCCCGTGTCCCCGTGGCCGCTGGCCCACACAACTCACCGTTGCCCTCTCTCCGCAGTGCTGCTCACAGCCGTGAACTGTTACAGCGTGAAGGCCGCCACCCGGGTCCAGGACGCCTTCGCCGCCGCCAAGCTCCTGGCGCTGGCCTTGATCATTCTGCTCGGCTTCATTCAGATCGGGAAGGGTGAGTGCAAGCTCCGGGGCTCTGGCCCGAAGGTCCGGCGCGCCCGCATACACAGTTCAGTGAGCCACTCACAGTGTCCAGGGAGAGGCACCGGCGTCCTTCCAGAGACTGAACAACGAGCTAAATCCCGAGTGATAGGGAGAAACGGGCGCACCCTGTCCTCTCCAAACCCTGAGAGGGCAGGGTAGGATGGGGAGGTGGCCATTCACAGAGGGACCGTGGCTGCGCCCGGCCCATGGAGAGCAGGGCGGGTTGGACCTGTTACCGAGCAGTCGCATGCGGGGGCCCACATCTCAAGTGCCCGCTCGATGGAGGGTGGTGACCCCCCGTAGCCTCAGCATCTTGCCTGCTGGGCCCTCCCACGGTGGGCCACGGCTTGTCTGATCTGTATGGGTCGCCCGGCGCGTCCTCTCAGTGCTGGGAAGGGAAGAACGTGGTTTCCCCTGGCGGGGTGGGCATCTCCTGGGTTCTTCCAGACCAGCGATCCCACGGGGCGACCCTCCAGAGAGGGTCAGCACGGGGACGCACGCCACATGTGTGCAGGGACAGGCGGAGGCACGGCGGGTGCCCACAGCCTCTGTGTTGGCCTCATTCCCCGTCCAAGTGTCCAAGTGCTCTCGGAGCCCTGGGGTTGCAGAAAGTCAGCACCCGTGTCCCCGGCTTTAGCAGGGATGCTTCTCCTACGTCACCGAGTCTCGGGGGCAATGGGAGAGCCAGGACTGGGGCCGCATTGTCCACGATCACGTCAGCCCCCAGCTCCCGTCCCTCGCTCGCAGGCTCATCCAGCCGCTGTGGGTGTCGCCACCCCAGCCCACCCTCCTCGCATGCCGGCTAGCTACGAATCGAGTGGGTGAGGTCCAGAATGGCCCCGCATGTGCTGTGTCCTCCAGGCTTCGGCCTGTGATGCCCACAGACCTTCTCCTGCTCCCTTGCCTGTGATGGCCACACGGGGCGCCACACTTTGTAGGAACCCCTCGTCCACAGACGTTTGGGATTCGGGAGGATCGGGTACACATCAGCCCTCTCTGGGGCCGGAGGGAAGCCATGTGCTGGTCTGCACTGGCCCTATAACATGGACGTAAGAGTCCAGGGGGTCCGGGCAGACCGTCTTTACTGAACACGGCCCTGTGTATGAAGGTTTCTCGCATGGTCCTGGCCCCTCGTGAGAACCCAGTGCCCACGAGCTACGATCACCAGCAGCATTAAGGGGAAAATTCCACCTGATTTCCAGACCCCTTTCTGGAGTGGGTGGGTCACTACTTTGGGGGCTGAACTTTGTCCTGGGAGCACGGCTCAGTTCACCCAGGAAAGCCTTAACACTCTCCAGCCTCGGGTGGGCTGACTGGGCAGGGCTGGGAGGGGCGGATCTGGCCGGCTCTGCTCCCAGGCCTCCACCGCACTCCCAGAGCCTTCCCAGGACTCCGGGTTCAGCAGCTCCTCGCAGACAGGACTTTGAGGGCTTCCTTATTCCTCGAGGCTTGAGGACCTTGGTCAGGGCTTCACTGCACAGCCTCGCGAGACGGTGGGCCAGGAGACGTGTCATTTGATAGATTTGCTCGGGAAGGCATTCACTTGTCCCGTCCGATTAGCTACAGACAGATGAGGAATGTGGAGGGGGTGACCTGACCTTTGTAAAAACAGATTTCAGAACACGTAGCAAAGAGCCTTTGTTCGCTAGAATACCTAATGTGTTTGTGATTCTGTGGCGGCAGAAAACATCCCCCCCCAGGCAGTTCCTTTCTGAACTCGGATACAGGGCTGTGTGCGCAGAGTTGTGCCTCCTGGGTTTCTTCAGGAGCTCGTGCCGTGCCCACGTGAATGCCTCCCCTCCCGCGGGACACACGGTCATAGAGTGGGCCCCCTTCTCCTCCAGCAGAGTCTGTGGTCTGTCTCCTCTTCCCTCACGCGGCCTGCCCATTGCCTTGGGTCCTGTGCTCGTGGCGGGCTGTCTGGATCTCTGGGGCAGTGTCACGGCACAGACCCGGGTGGCCCGCTCCTCCGGGCTCCGGGTGGTCGGTCTTCCTCCCCAGCCCACTGAGGACCCCAGACAGCACGTGAGCAGGAAAGTTATAAATGGGCAGACGGGGGACCAGCCCAGACCGGGACTGAGGGCGGGGGAGGGGTGCAGCATGAAGGCACAGAGCTAGGGGGACAAAGGGATGGCTCTGCGTGCCCCAGGCTGGGATCTCGGTGTGGGAGCGGCTCGGCTGGTGGGGGCACGCAGGCCTGGCGCCAGGCGAGGTCTGTGGATTTGCTCCCAGCATCTGCAGATGGGGAGACGGAGCTCAGGTCAGCATTTCAGGCCCAGTGACTAGTACAGAGCAGGCGAGGCCGCCAGCAAGCAGGCACACGGGGTGGGCGGAGGGCACTTGGAGGCTCGTCCTTGCCTGCGCCCTCCACCTGCCTGTGTGCCCTGCTCTGTGGGCTTCTGTGTGACGCCCCCGGGGCCACAGCCCTGAGGTTAGGCCACTCCCAGAGCCAAGGAGGCGGGAGTGCAGCGCAGGAGGCCCGTCCCTCTGCCCAGGTCCCTCCCAGAGGTCACCCAGCGGGACCCCTGTGGCTGTGCGCGGGCTGTGGCGCGGCGCCCTGGAGAGCGGTTCCGGCGTGGACCGCCCCACTGTACAGATAAAAAGGGCCCACGGAGCACTTCCTCCTTCCCACGCCACATCTGAGCGGATGTCCTGTGCCGAGGGAGCTCGTGGGAGGCGAAGTCTCCATGTGCCGAGCAGTCCTGGCCCCCCCCACCCCTGCCCCCTAGGTCCAGCCTTGCAGCACCTCCCACAGGCTCATCCTGTTGCTGGGACGCACCGCTGCTGGGACATTGGCCCCCAAATGCCGGGGACATGGGTGTGGTTGGCACAGCAGGCCGAGGCACCTGGGCCTTCACGATAGGGGCACCTCGGAGCAGGGGGCGCGTGGGAGACAGCTCGGGCAGGAGGGCAGAGCTCTTGCAGCGAGCCGCGCTGTCCAGTGGGCTGTGGCTCCTCCCGGTGCTCCCGGGCCCAGCCTCCCCGACGGAGGACCTCAGGGCCCATTTCAGCAGGGTGCAGGGGCCATGCAGGGCTGGGCTTGGCTCTCCACTCTGGTCAGCTGGGTCCCAGGAGCAGGGAGGGGGCCGGGGGCAGGGCAGGGCCATGGCCCCGTGGGCCCCTCTGCCCTCCCGGAATGTCCAGAGTGGGAGTCATGGGACCACCGTGGGAAGACTCGTGAAGGTGCCTTTGAAACTGGTTTGGTCGTTTTTCCCTGCAGATGTTCTTTGACCATTTTTTTAGAGTTATGTGAAAGAAAGGAAATGCGAGTGGGGGAGGGGCAGAGGGAGAGCTCCCCACGGACCCCCCACCAAGCACAGAGCCCCAAGCCAGGCTCCATGCCACTACTCTGACGTCGTGCCTGAGCCGAAATCACGAGTCCGATACTCCACCGACGGAGCCACCCGGACACCCTTGGTCTTTGATCATTTTAAATGGAGGCCTTTTCCCTGGGCCTGCCGCCTCCACACTAACCCGGCATCCCGAACCCTAACAGCCGGGGGTCACATGCTTCGCTCCTGCCGTCCTCGTGCCCCATCCTCCAGCATGACACCCACGTTGGGAAAGTCGGGCTCTCTCCCCCCATGGCCCTCAGTGCACCTTGGGGGCGGCAGCCCTGGAGCCCCGTGCTGGGCACAGCGGGCTTTCCATGGTCTCCTGCGGTCTGCCTAGTGCAGGGGGGGCCCTTTGCAACTGGGATTTGAGGTTCAAAGCAGCTCTTGACCAAGGGGCGCATTCCTCTGCGGGTCTAAAACAGAGGGTCCAGGGAGGAGGCTGGCCAGGTGAACAAGCACTGCCCTCCTGTCACCCCCCCAAACCCAGATGTGCCCTTCGCCATTCCCAGACATCTGGCAGAGAGGGGAACTGGGGAACCGCTGCGGGCGGCCTGCCCTGCCAGGGTGCTGGTCTCTAGGTCTCTGGGTGGAGCGGGAGACCTGCCTAAGCCCGTTGCGGGCACCGGTGAACTCCATCGCCAGGTGGGAGGTGCCGAGGCCCAGTGGCCCCACGCAGGACAGTCCGTCTTACAGAGCAGGAGCCTGAGGCCCAGCACCATTCACTTGGCCAGTCCCTGACTGCAAAGCAGGATCCGAGGCCACAACTTGTCCCAGCCATGTCCCTGAGGTGCAGAGTGCAGACCAGGACGTCTGGCCTAGACGGTGTGAGGTCCGTGGTCCCCTCGTGGCTCTGGGGAAGGAGAGTCTAAGTGCAGGGTGCACTCCTACTGAAATTCACCCGGGGGGGGGGGGGCTTGTCTGTTCTAGCTTCTGATGGCCCCTGGCCTTGTGGCCGCAGCACTCGGCCCTCAGGGCCGCCCTCATCCCTGCTCTCATCTGGAGACCCTCACCCCGAGGCCACCTTCACACCAGGTCACATTCGGAGGTCCCAGATTAACAGCTGTTCTTGGGGGGACCCTGTTCAGATCATGACGTCAGCGGCCATCCTGTGGAACCCCAGAGGGGTCGAGTGGGACGGGAAGCAGACGCATCCAGCATGGCGGATGCTCCCCAGTTTGGAGCTGGCGTTCTCACAGAGTTCTTGTCCCAGGAGGGGCGCCCAGGGCTGCTCTGCCTGTGGGAAAGCATGGGGGGGGCACCCACCCGAAGGTTCTGGGAGTCTCTGCTGCTGCGCCCCAGTGCCCATCCCTGGGTGGCGGTGTTAACAGGCTCCCAGGGCCCTGGAGTAGCCGGGTGAGTGTCTGACCAGGCCTTCCGCCCACGCCAAGGCCGGGTCTCGGGGGACGTAGACACCAGGGAGCCCTGGTCCTCCCAGATCAGGCACCAGAGGGCTGGCGCGTTCCCCTGTTGGAAGGAAGGCCCACGCCTCCCCATATGCGCGGAGCTGCTGGTTCCTGCGGCTGGGTCTGCAGGACGCCGGAATCTGGGCTGGCTTTCCCGACAGCGGGTCCCAGTGGGCAGGAGGTGGGCGTAGCTCCTGGCGCTGTGCTGGCTTTCCCGTTCCCAGAGGCCCTTCTGGGAGGGTGCAGTCGGGGGCTGCGTTTCCGGGCTGGGACAGGCCAGCGTGAAGGTCCGCGAGCTCCGGGAGTTCGGGGCCCAGGGCCGGGACCCACCCTCCGCCGGCGTGCTGCCTTCTCTTGGGGCAGCAGTTAGAGGCGTGTTTGGGGAGTGCAGAGAATCCCCAGAGGAGGGGTGGTCCCAGGGTGCCCATGCCCCCACTCCTGGAGCTCGCAGGAGGACCAGCCCCGTGTCTGTCTGTGTGTCGGGATCACTCTCTGGCCTGCTGGTGGGGGCTGGGGAGCTTGGAGCACGGTGGCCGTCGGGGATCTGTTGCCATTCATCCGAGTCCCAGCACAGTCAGTCACTGTCTGCCCTAGCCGGGAGCGGCGCCCACAGGCCCAGCATCGGTCACTACCCTCCCGGGCACGGCCCCACCCCAGCCCTGCCCACCTGCCCAGCCTGTGTGGCCCCAGCTGCAGAGGGCAGGGGGCGGTTGAGACCGTACACAGAGTCTCCACGCCTCCTCTGCGCAGCACCACTGCGGCCGGCCGCTGAGGCTCGTCGTGACCCGGAGGCATGGCCACCTCGCCGGGTTAGGCTGCAGCTTCTGGTGGAGCTGGTGGAGACCGGCAGGCCAGCTTGCCATGCTCCCTGAAGACACCTGCTGTTGGGGCTCCAACCCCAGCAGGACCCCAGGACAGCGAGGGCAGGCCCAGCCACTGTCCCTGAGAGGTCGCCCCAGCCAAGGCTCACATCGGGACGGAGGGGCAGCGCACTTGGTCAGCAGCCTGGACAAGCTGTGGGTTTCCTGTCTGGACTGGCGTTCAGCAGGGTCACTGTCAGACCCCTCCCTCTGTAGCTGGTGTGCAGAGGGGCACGCTGCATCCAGGAAGTAGCAGGCTGTGTGACAGGCCCGGGGAACTCGGCAGAGCTTTGCCGGCTGCCCCCCTGCTCCCCACCTCCACCACCCCCTCCCCCACGCAACAGGGCAGGAGCCGGGTCTGGGGGCACTGCGGGGTCCAGAGGTGCGGGCCCTCTGTGTGCCTGGATGTCTACTTTCCTCCGAGGGACTCTGGGCACTTTGCAGGCAGGGACTGAGGTCTCAGACGGCCAAGGGCGGTCCACATGGCCAGCCACCCTTGTCCTAGGAATAGAAATCTTTGTGGACTGTTTGCGGGGAGCCTTTCCGAGCCTTTCTTTCATCCCTGCCTGCTCGGAGCAGCTAGTGTTTCCTGGGAGCTGTAGACATCGCGAAGTCAGGCTGTGAATCCTGGGAAATCCTGTTGTAGGTCAGGAATCCCACCCCCAGCGTGACCTTCTCAGGGGGACGACGGAGTGTCTGTGTCCCAGCTCGGAGCTGGTGGCCGCAGCGGGAGGACGGCGCGGCTGCGCGGGCTTCCTCGGGGCTGGAAGCATCTGGCTCTTCCCTGGACCCCGCAGCCGCAGGTCCCACCTTGAGCTTCATCCGCAGTAGCCAGGAATCCTTCTGGGCACCCACATTTTACCCTGCCTGTGCCAGGTTGGGTGCTGGCTCCCAAAAGTGACCTCCATGTCGAGTATCTCCACGTCACACATGCACACACAGTGTCACTAATTCACACGCTCCCCACTAATTCACGGGGCCGTTCTAACAAGTGTACCCAAATCTACATCACAGCAGCTGGGGACGTTTTTTAGTTTGAATAATGAACAAGATATGTAGATGCGTGTTGTGGTAGGAGGGAGGGTGGGGCAGGTTCATGAGACAGTCACAGGTTCCGACATGCGGGCACCACGTGTGAGGGGCCTCGGAAGGCCTCCCATACTCCACAGGAGGTGCCGGGGACCTGCAGCCCTCGGGAGGTCTGGGGGACGGAGGTGGTCTCTGCGAGCTCCCCCAGCTCCTAGGGGCAGCCAGGGCCCTCTGGGAGGTGTAGGCTGGTGTGGACTCACACACGGTCCGCAGAAGGCAGTCCATGTTGTGGTCCTCAGTCCCACCTTGTGCTGGTAGTTCCCCAGCCCCGGGGCAGGTGGCTTGAGCCTCCGTGTCCCCAGCTGCTGGACAACAGAAGCACGTGGACAAGGCCGTGGGACGTGGCAGAGCTCTGCAGACGTGGAGGGCGCGTTGCAGACCCTTTCCCTGGGGTCACCCTGGGAGCTGTCCTGGGCACTGTGGAATGAAGGGGTGTGCTGTCCTGAGCCTGCTCTCTGCACGGCCCCGTGTGCCCAGCCTGCTGACCAGCCTGGGACCACCTGGTCCCAGGACCTGGGCCTCGAAGACAGGTCACGTGCGGGCAGCGGGTGAGGGCCCGGCTGCCCTGGGGCCAGTCCCGTGCGTCCACCTCCCGGCTGAGGCTAGAGCGCAGAGGCCTCCGCACACCTGTGGGGTCAGGACTGACAAGCCCAGGGGCGGGGCCAGAACGCACGGGAGGTCCTGAGCTGCGTTGTTGAAGTACCGGCTTCTCCTGGGTGAGATGACGAGGGTGACGGCAGCTCCCTTCCGCGGTCCCCTCGGCAGGCCCCATCCCCTGCTGTCCTTGGGCTCCCAGGGGGCCTGCAGACCCCGCGGTGGTGGGTCAGGGCCACATTCCTGCCTTGCCCCGTGGTGCATGTGCCTGTAGCTTCTCGGCTGGCTGGGACACAGGCCTTTATGTGCAGAGCGCAAGGACTCTGTTAGAAACGGTCCCCAAACTAACGAGCAGTCCACACCCGACCCAGAGTGCAGCGCCCCCCCCAGCTGTGGTGCCTGGCAGGCCTCTGCTGCCAGGTGGGCTGAGTGACCAGCCGAGTCCCGTGTCCCTGCTGCAGCCCTCCCCAGAGCCGGGGAGTCGCACTGGAGAACCGTGGGGCTGGCTGGCAGGCTGGCCGCTCATCCCGGAGCAGGTGGCTCTGGGCCTGAGCGTCCCGGGCTGAGCCTCAGAAAGAGTCCCGGTAGCCAGAGTCCCCCCAAGACCCCCATTTCCCATCGCATGTCCCAGGTTGGGTGGTTCACCCAAACCCGTGTCCTCTGACACCTGGGCTGTGCCCTTATGTGGAGAAAGGGTCCTCACGGATGTTGTGGGGGAGGTTTGAGATGGGACCACCCCGATTCAGAGTGGGCCGTAAATCCAGTGACACGTGTCCCGGTAAGAAAGAGGGGAGACAGAGCAGAGAAGGCACGGGGGGCGGGGGCACACTGGGGCACTCCCAGTGGAGACGGTCAGCAGAGAGGCGGACAGAGCCCTGCCGGATCCCAGGGACGGCTGTCGGGGGGGCGAGTGCTGCCGGGCCCCGTCACCTTGCATTGCTGCAGCCTCTCAGGTGGCCCGGGTTCCAGGGACACATCCGTGCCATTCTGGAGAAGTCTCCCCCTGACACTTAACCAGGTCACGCACTGACCTTTGTCCCACAGCGAAGAAGCCAGCTTCAGGGTCAGCAGCCTGAGACCCTGTCAGCACTAGGGGGGAGCCAAGACCCCAGTGCAGGCGCCTCCGACCTGGGGCTCGTGTCACGGGCTCTGCGGGGGCTGTCCTCTGAGGTGGCTGGGCGGACCCCGGTGAACCGAGGGTCTGTAGCGCTGCCTCTCCCTCATGTGGGGGCTGGGGCATGATGGGGGCCATGCCCCCGGGTCCCCTGTGCCTGCCCGCTCCTGGGACCACTGACGAGGTGCTTCAGCAGGTGCATTTAATTTGTTGCCATGGAAAGTCTTCACCCCAGCACTTTTGTTTGTGACTGAATTTTGCTCCAGGAACATTCCAGAAGTTGTGGTGTGACCTCTGTGCAGTGCTCGCTAACCCAGCATTCCTTTCTGTGTGTTGGGCCTTTGCCAGGTGGCGTGTCCAATCTGGATCCTAAGTTCTCATTCGAGGGCACGAAGCTGGATGTGGGGAACATCGTGCTGGCGCTGTACAGCGGCCTCTTCGCCTATGGGGGATGGTAGGTTCCGGACACGGAGTGCGGGCAGGGCTCGCGAGCTGCCGCTGGCCCCACGCGCCCCAGAGAAGCACAGACGCGCCCCCGTGCGGCCCCGGGCACTCCGGCAGCGAGCCTCGTTCCTGTAGACTGACCTCTGCTGACGAGCGTAGAGCTTTCAGGCTCACGGTGCTGGGCTGGGGGGTTCTTGGCCTCTCCTCGCCAGGAGCCGGGTGCCCACCTGCCGCCCTGGCCGATGCCTTCTGTCCCCATGGGCCCTCAGCTGTGGCCCCCACTCTCAGGGCAGCCCGTCCTGAGCCCCAAGAGTGGCTGCGGTGGGCAGGCAGGCCGGCAGGCCCAGAAGATGCCAGAAGGGGTCAGGGAGCCACTAGGGAGGCCTTGGAACAGGCTTCATGCGGCAGCACCTTCCCCACAGACACAGAAGCCATGAGGGCTGCCCTTCGGGTCTCACTCCCCGCTGCACACGGAGCAGGTCTGATGGGGCAAGGTGCCCGGCGTGCCCCCTCCGGGCTGGGCTGGGCCTCTGCCTCAGAGACGTGCAGGCTGCCCCAGGGGGGACAGAGTGCATCAGAGGACAGGCCACGAAGGGGGGCCCCCGTGGGCGGATGGGGGGGATCTGTGTTGTTCCCCGTAATCCTTGTGGGAGGGACATACAGTGAAATTCTGCTCTCAATTCTAGGAATTACTTGAATTTTGTCACAGAAGAGATGATCAATCCTTACAGGTACGAGTACACACAGACTTGCATTGCTTTAACGTGACAGAGGAGGAAGCCCGGTCCTGTCTCAGAGCCAGCCACAAACCTGGCCTTAAAGCAGAGGGGCGCTGGGGCGGGGTGCTGTCCTCACGGTGGCCGCGGGCCCGGAGCTGGAGTGCTGCAGTTCTGGCCCAGGTTCCCCCGTCACCCGATTGCCAGTTTCCAGCCCCTTCCCGGAGCCGGGGGCCGTGTGTAGGAAGGGGCACCCCCTCCCCACCATCCAGTCTGGCCCTGCGCCGGGCTGCCCTTGGATGATGTCCCCCTCCCCTTCCTTCCAGAAACCTCCCCCTGGCCATCATCATCTCCCTGCCCATCGTCACGCTGGTGTACGTGCTCACGAACCTGGCCTACTTCACCACACTGTCTACGGAGCAGATGCTGACGTCGGAGGCTGTGGCCGTGGTAAGGCGCCACCCCTGACCCGCGATGCCAGGCGGCACTTTGCCACCCCCTGGAAAGAGGAGGCGCTGGCTCTTCACCCGGGCTCCCAGGAGACGCGGGGGTCTTCACGCGCCACAGCCCAGCCTCCCCCAGGCCACGTGTAGGGCAGCCCGTCAGAGCCATCTGTGAAGCCCGGTGTGGGGTTGGGGAAAGGGGGCGTCTCAGGCGAGCTAGGCCTCCAGCCCTGAATGTGGGGCGGTGCCGCTCGGTGGCCTTCCCCAGCCACAGCCTGGATGGGTCCCGAGCCTCCCGTACTGGGCCCTGTGGACCCGGGGCTCATCAGAGGAGCGGGCGTCCCCGGGCCCCTGCTGCAGGGGCCGGCTAAGTGCCTTGTCCACGCCCAGAGCCCACCCTGGCAGCTCCCACCCACCCCGTCTGCTCTGCGCTTGGGTGCGGGGGCCGCTGGGGGCCCAGCCGGAGACAGCGCACTCTCCTTCCCTTGGACGGTTGTGCTGATGTGGGGACACCGGGCACAGGTTCCCCTCCTTGCAGGCCGACAGGCGCCCAAGGGTGTGGACGGGGAGTGAGGGACAGCACCCGGTGCTGAACCAGCTCCTGTTCCTGGGCTGCCCCCCAACGTCCAGACCCCAGGGGGCCACTCCAGGTGCAGACGCCTCAGGATGAGCCTGTGGGAAGCCGTGTGGGCAGAAGCGAGCGGAGGCCAGGCTGGGAGGGTGGCCCGTGGTCTGAACGGCATGTGGTCTGGGCGGAGGGGTCGGAGCCCTGTGCTGGGCACCCCCGCACCGAGGGGCTCATGCTCAATTTCTGCCTAGGACTTCGGGACCTACCACCTGGGCGTCATGTCTTGGATCATCCCCGTCTTTGTGGGCCTGTCCTGCTTTGGCTCCGTCAATGGGTCCCTCTTCACATCCTCTCGGTGAGCCCCGCCAGGCCCCCGTCATGTCACCCGGGCTCTGGGGCACGGGGGGGCCGCCTCACGCCGACCTCTGCTGTGGGCTCTCAGTCTTGTTCTGTCGTGTTTGAGGAATACAGAAATAAGGGAACCGTGAGCTCTCCGGTTCTCCTGCTCGGGGGTGACACAGCTGTGTCTTTCTGGACTCTCGTGGTTTCATTTCAAAGCCTGGGCCAGCCGAGCCCCTAAGGGACGCCAAGAAGACTCCTCAGGGAGCCCGGCACTTGGACGTGGGCTCCAGGGAGGGCCACCTGCCCTCCATCCTGCCTGGGGGTGCGTGGGGTGGGGGTTGAGTGTGCTCTCGTCTTCCCACAGGCTGTTCTTCGTGGGCTCCAGGGAGGGCCACCTGCCCTCCGTCCTGTCCATGATCCACCCACAACTCCTGACCCCCATGCCGTCCCTCATCTTCACGGTAAGCGGGTTGTGCCGTCATCGCCCTGTCTTCCGTCCCTGGGACGATGGCTCGCGGGCTGAAGCGGGAGGCCAGCGGGTCCCTCGGGGCCCATCTGCGGGGGCTTCCCCCGGAGGCTGGGGTGGGACGTGCTGTCCGCGAGCCGCGCACTCGAGGCTGACACCGAGACTCAGCTAGCACGACTGCTTCCTCACGTCAGGCTGTGTCGGTTTTTTTTGTTTCTTAATTGCAAAAATTACACATAGTGGTTGTAAACCAGGAGGCTTGGAAACGGTGGAAGTATGTGGCATGAAGGCTGTCGGGAGCCAGCTGTGTGCGGGGCGTCCGCAGGCGTGTGCTTGTGTCACCATGTGACGTTTCTCTGCTCACAGTGCATCATGACCCTGCTGTACGCCTTCTCCAGAGACATCTTCTCTGTCATCAACTTCTTCAGCTTCTTCAACTGGCTCTGCGTGGCCCTGGCCATCGCCGGGATGCTGTGGCTCCGTTACCGGAAGCCCGAGCTGGAGCGGCCCATCAAGGTGAGGTCAGGGCACCTTCTCCGGAATATGCTGGCGAGGCTGGAGCCCCGTCTCCGTGAACGCATTTCTGAACTAGGCAGGGCACCAGGTCAAGTGATGGCCGTTCCCGGGAACCTCCTCAGGGCTGACCGTGTGAGTCCAGGTGCCGGGGTTCATCACTGAACAAACGAGACCCCTACATCCCCTAGAGCTTCCCTTCTAAGGAGCACAGGAACAATAAGTGAGAAGCCCATGCGCCGGGCAGGTGGGCAGGTGGGGTCAGACCCCGGCGTGGGCGGGGCACCAGCTGGAATGTGGGTGGAGGTGCCCCCAGCGCCCACTCTGGCTGGGGCCTGCCCAGGAGAAAGCAGGGTCCTGGCCCTTGTCTGCTCACGACTGGGGTACAGCTTCCCAGGGGTGACCCTGTCTCTCCTGGAGGGGTGCGTTGAAGGCGTCGTGGCTACTGGGTGACTGCTGGGCAGCAGCTCCTGTCCCTCGTCCAGCTCCCGCTGGTGTGTCCTCGCGGTGGCCACCTGTCTGTGAGCCTCCTCCCTGGCCCCCCACCCAGCACTCTCACAAAGAGGCCAGCGGGGTCCACATGGGTTCTTCTGGGGGGACCCAGGCAACCTCGGTGCGCAGGATCATCTCGGCCTTTGCTTGTGGGGAGCGCTGTCCCTCGGGCCCGGGGCGGGGGGCGCGGCGTACCGTGTGGGCTGACCTAATGAGGCCCTCGCTGGTCCCCATCCCTCCAGGGTTCTGCCAGGGTGTAGACAGGCGGTCCGGCAGAAGGCCCGGGGAAGCAGAAGCGGGGCGTGCGTCCCAGGAGTGGCCGGCGGGCTGTGGGTGGCTGTGTCCCCGTGGGGTGCGGTCCACAGAGGGCTGTCTGAGGAGGCGGGTGGCCATGGCCTTCCCAGAAGTCCCGGGCACCTCCTTGGGTGACCGCGGGCCAGGTGCTGGGCCAGAGCCCACACCCTGCGACGGGACCAGGAGGCTGACCTTCCCTGACCTTGGCGAGCCTCAGGGGACCAGCCTGGCTGTTTCTGTTTGCCTGGCTGCACGCTCTGGGCTCAGAGTGGTCACTGCGCAGTCCCGAGTGCTGCGGGTGGGGGCGGGGGGAGTCTCTGTTGTCAGGAGCTCCTCCGATGCGCATGACACCAGACACAGAAAACCGTGCAGGCCAGAGCCGACGGGACACCGGAGAGGCTCGGAGCACGGGGTCCACAGGGTGCCCGGGGGGCATGCCGGAGCAAGGGCACAGGGGACGTGGTGCGTCTAGCAGGGTGGGCGGGACTCAGGACGGCAGGCGGGGGGAGCTGGGGACAGGCTGCAGGCATCAGCCCCTTCCTTCCCCGTCCAGGTGAACCTAGCCCTGCCGGTGTTCTTCATCCTGGCCTGCCTCTTCCTGATCGCCGTCTCCTTCTGGAAGACGCCTGTGGAGTGTGGTATCGGCTTCACCATCATCTTCAGTGGCCTGCCCGTCTACTTCTTCGGGGTCTGCTGGAAAAACAAGCCCAAGTGGCTTCTCCGAGGCATCTGTGAGTCCCTCTATCTGCAGCCCAGGGCCGTGGGGCCCGACCTGGCCCTCCCCCCCAGCACCCCGTGTCCTCAGTGCACCCCAGGCCGAGGGGCTGGCCAAGGTTGGGGCGTTGTGGTGTGTCTGGCAGTGACGTCCGGCCCACGCATTTCAGGGATAAGGCGCTCAGCTTGGCACCAGCTAATCTCAGAGCAAGGGATTCCAGAGTAATGAGATCCCACCGTCTGTTGCCGGCTTAAACACAGCCGGCTGACCCAGAAAGGCAGAGAAGGACAGTGCAGGATCCCGGGACGCCGTCCTGGGCTCCGTTCAGCAGCCAAGCGTAGGACTCGTGACTGAAATCACGTCGAAAATGGCGGGCTTCAGGGAAAGTCAGGGTGTCCCCAGGCCTGCACCCCAGTCACCCCGTGCCAGCTGGCCATCCCGCGTTCTCTCTGACGTCCGCCTGTTGGTCATCTTGGGGACGCGTTGCTTCCCGCCCAGCCCGTAGGCTCCCCGTCAGTTTCCAGCCGCTCTTGCAGCTTTGGGAGGTGTGGCCACGGGGGACAGGATGAGCTGCAGTCCACACTGCTGGTGTCCCCGGGCTAACTCGTGTGCCACCCCCTCCCCCGCAGTTTCCACCACGGTCCTCTGTCAGAAGCTCATGCAGGTGGTGCCCCAGGAGACGTAAGCCAGAAGGACCAAGAAGCTGCCGGAAAGAGAACGCACAGAGATGGTGTTGAAACACCTCACCTCCTTGAAGAGCGACGCCGGTGCCGTCATCCGGGCAGCTCAGCTGGGCGCCCCACACTGTCCCTCCGTGGGGCCAGGGGCCCGGGCCCCAGTGCAAACTGGTACGACTTTAGTCCCAGGAAGCGAACTTCTGTCTTCACCTCCACGCGTGTAGCACCGGGAAGAGGCCTGCCGCCTGACCCTCCGCGGGCCGGGGCCCCTCTCCTCTCAGCCTTCATGTATTTGTATGATTTTTTTTAACTTAAATTTGGGGTCGAGTTGACGCCCACTGAGATGATTATTTTCCAATGAAATGGGGGGGTGGGGGGTTTTCCCCTCCTCCCCCCCGTGACTTGATGTGTCTCCGAGGACCAGGCCAGGCGGGGCACGTAGCCGCAGGCCCAGCAATCTCCCAGGCAGCGGGGGTCCTGAGCGCCAGCAGACGCAGGCCTCGCTGTGTGGACCTCCGAGCTGCCCCGACAGGCAGGCGGAGCCCTGACCTCGCGCTTGCCTTTTTTTGTTGTTGTTACAGATGTAGCGACTTTAGCAAAAACTAATCTGTGGACTTAGGTCTCTTTGCCTTAAAGACCCAAGGGTAGATCCCTCCCCGACTCCCAGAACAGCTGCCTTCCAAGAGTGACCCCGGCCCCAGCTCAGTGGAAGGCGAGTCCCTGTATCTGGTGCCCGCTGTGGGCAGGGTCCCCAAGCAGAGGTCACGGGCGTCCGGACGATCCCGAGCCCCCACCCGTGTGCGCCCCCTGGGACAGCAGAGCAGGATCAGCGTCTGGGCTAGACCCCAGTCACCTTCGTACGCCCCGCCCTGGGCACCTGCGTGAGCGGAGGCCCAGCAGCGGGAGGACTCAAGCATGGGTCACGCAGCCTCTGGGCTGTTCCCTGTCCAGTACGGGGACTGACCGAGACGTTTTCCAGGCAAAGACTCACACTGGAAATCTAGAGCTGACCAGGTGAGAACAGCAGCTGCCATCATGGGGAATGCTGAAGGGCTCCCCGGCCAGGTGATCCCGCAAGACACCCCTCCTGGGGCCCGAAGAGCTAACGCCTGTGAGCTTCACGCAGGAGGATCGGGCTCCTGGTGGGCCCTCCTGGGCCGGACCCCACTGCTGGGGCGCCAGGGCCGCTCTCGCCGCACCTGTCCCCATGGCTGTCCCGCCTCCTTGGCTTTTGTTTTCGTGGTGCCTGTGGTGCTTTCCCTGGGGCCGCTGTGGAGGCCGAGCTGAGCCCTTGGGCACCGGGCTAAACCCGAGGAGCTGCTCTGGCCCCCGCGGCCACGTGAGCCTGGCGTGCCCAGCTGCCACCATCCTTTCCAGATCTGGGACCCGCAGCAACCTGCAAGAAGCCAAGGAGGCCGGGAAGTCGGCCCACTGTCCCTCTGTCCCACTCCGTGTCCGAGCACAGTGCTGGCCCTGGGCAGGGTGCGAGGAGCCGAGGGGCCCCGGCAAGCCCGCGGCGGCCTTCCCATGGCAGCCTTCAGGCAGGTGTGGGGAATCGCAGTGTGGTCGCCCCTGCGGGGTTGGGTAGGGACCCGGGGTTTCCTTCTCACGCCTGCACGTCCCAGGCCGTTCTCAAGCCCAGGCTGCTGTTCCTGGAGTCGCGTCCCCCCTCCCCGCCCTTCCTGACCCCTCCGTACTGACCGGTGTCCCGAGCACGCATACTTGTTGGGCTCTGTGCTTCAAGCAAGCTCTGTGTTAACCAGCAAGTGTTCCTCCCTGGCCCTGCTGTTCTGTCCCGCCCTGATGTGTACTGACCTAAAGGATGCTGTCGGCACCTTGTGTATTTATTTGCGGGGTGGATGAGCACCCACGCTGCATGGTGTCCCCGTGGTCCCGGCGTCCCCGTGTGTCCTGGCCTCAGCCTGGCTGGGACACCTGCTGCAGAATGACGTGTGTGTGGCCTAACGTCTCTTTCTCTTTTTCCCGTCTGTGGCTAACCTGTTGCATTTGGCTGGTTCGGGGTGGGGAGTTCTGGGGTTTTTGTGTGTGGGGTTTTTGTTGGTTTTTGAAGAAAAGCAGTTGGAATCTTATGTACTGGTGGTCTTCTGTGTCCTTTGTTCAGCGCCAGACCCCGGGTACAGGAACAACACCGGGCGTGGTGCCCACAGCAGAGGGGTCGGTCGTGCACCTCCTTCACTCGTTCACGTGGCCTCCTAGCGGCCGGCACTGTGGGAGGCCCCAGACCTCGGCCGCAGCCCCGTCTCAGGGTGGGTGCTGAGGTTCAGGAAGGAGGCTGGGCCCCAGCGCGACTTTAGATCTGCCTCAGAGGGGCTGTTGCAGTCGAATTGGAGCGTGGCCTCAGGCCTGTGGGCAGCTGGGGCTGCTGCTAGGTCCGGCCAGCTTGCGGTCAGGAGGGAGGCGGAGCCCCGGCGGGGAGCGGGCCAAGGCCGCAGCACTCTTCCCTGGAACGGGGCCTGCCTGACGGGTGGGCAGGGGTGGCCAAGGGTCTGCCGCCCTGCCGCCCGGGTGGAAAGGGCTGGAGCTGGGGACTGCAGGTCAGAGTGCTCAGGGAAGGGGTTTCTGCCCCATTCCTCAGACGGGCTTGGAAGGGAGTGCCACCCTCTCCCACCAGAGAACAGCGGGACCTCCCCGCCCTGTGTGTGCGCCCCTGAGGTGCTGCCCCCACTGGACGCCCTCCCACCCTGCCCTGGGGGGGTCAGGTGCCCAGGATAGTCCGTACCCCCGACACATGCCACTCCCCGGTCTGCTCCAGGGAGCCCCACTAACTCACAGCTCAGTGACGCCTCTAGAAGTGCGTGGAAACCCCACCTCCATTCCCAGAGCAGCAGGTGGAGACCTGTGGCCCCAGCTGTAGCCCAGGGACAGCTGTCCTTCCAGTGGTGATGGACAGCATCTTGACCCTGAAGGACGGTTCTCAAACCAACCACTAAGGACCCCGCTCTTCCTGTGAGGCGTGGGGTGGGAGGGACATGTGGAGGGGGGCAGAGGAAGGGATGGAGCAGGGAGAGGTCCGTGGGGTTGGGGGAATGGGGGGCTTCTAGGCACATCCACCACACTCTTCTCTCGTGGGCCCCCAATTCCTAGGAAATCCTGCCAGGTTCGCTGGGTGCTTGTATGGAGAGCTGGTGAGGGGGCTGGGCAGGGCTCAGAGCAGCTGTAGTGGGATTAGCCAGAACCTCTCTAAGTGTGGGGTTTCTGCAGGCTGTGAAAATAGGGCTCTAGCAAGGGGAATAGGGATTCTGAGTAGGAGGGGAAGGGGTGACCTTGGCCAGGTGGGAGAGCTCGGTGTCCCCAGGACCCCAGGGAAGGAGTGTGTGCCTGCTCCAGACAAGATCCTTCTTGAGCCAGTGTCCCAAATACACAGCCCTCCTGTGCCATCCGGAGTCGCATGAGTCCTTGCCCCCCCAAACAGCCTCCAGAGATGGCGAGGGTGCCCACCCCCGCGAAAGCAGGCAGACCCTGCACACACACGGACTGCCCACCCTGGAGGAGCGGCTTGGGGCCCAGGCGCCTTTCACCCACAGCAGAGTCTAAATTCCTGCATGCCAAGCACTCTGAGTGCCGCCCTCTGTACTTGGAGTGCAGTTCAGGCAAGACTCTGACCCTTCCCTCTCAGCCGACCCTTCCCTCTCAGCCGGAGGGTGCGATTGTGCTGCCAGCAGGAGCCCGCTGCATGATTAAAGTCAGAGAAGGTTCACAGGCCCGCAGGACGAGGGATTACTCGCGGCGAGTCTCCACCTGTCCCCGAGTCTCCACCCGTCCCCCCTCCAGGTCGGAGAGGGCATGGAAGGCTCCTGGAAGGCTCCCCGACCAGAGCAGGGTTCACGGCCCAGAGTCAAATCGTGGGTGCGTCCCTGCCCTCCTGTCGCCCCCCCCACCCTTCCCCGGGGGAGGCCACCTCCTGAAGCCCCTTGACAGTCCCTGGTGTGAGGTGGGGAAAGCGGCCTGTGGACGATCCCGGACCCCCCACTCCTCTGACTTCAGCCGTCAGTGAGCACCTGCCCAGCCTTCCCTGGCCTTCCCCGAGGGCCCAGCTCGGTCCTCCTGGGCAGCCAGGGCAGTGGGAGGGTGTCCCTGGACACGGACGGCCACCGTTCTCCAGGCTGCGGTACCACGTGGACGGCTCGGCCTGGCTCTCGGAGCCACGTTACGGCGGGGGGGGGCGGGGGGGGCCTGCATCCAGACTTCTTCCACCCACGCAGCTACTATCTGATTTCTGGACCGCGGTGACAGTGGCACGACCTGGTGAGTGTGCCGGAAACCACTGGAGCGTGTTCTCCACGTGCGAACAGGGCATGCCTCGCGGGCCCTGCAGGGTGTGGAGCCATGGCCATGGTGTGCCACCATTTTTATTGGAAAGGGGGAAACAAGGGTGGCTGCGGGGCTCAGTCCATAAGCGTCTGCCTTCAGCTCGGGTCATGATCTCAGGGTCCTTGGGTTGAGCCCCGCATCAGGCTCTCTGCTTGGGGCAGGGGGAGGCTGCTTCTCCCTCTGCTCATGCTCTCTCTCTCTCTCTCTCTTGCAAATAAATAAAATCTTAAATAGAAAGAACAAGTGACACAGGGTATACAAATCTATCTCCGTGAGGCCAGAAGATCTCGGGGAGAGTCTGCTGGGGAACCTCCAGGTGGGGAGCGGGAGGGGCTGGTGTGTGGCAGGAAAGGGGGTCATCGCCTTGCGCCCTTTTTGCTCCTTGGGGGACTTGACTCACGTGCATGACTCACCCAGTCATGAAAAGAATACTTTTTAAATGAGCTTTTACACATCGGGTGATCTGAGGGGTACAGATTCATGGTGCTGTGCCCTTTGTCCACAGTCTTCAAAGTGGACGCTGGGTGTGTTGCTGCCTCGCCTCTGCCTTGATCTCGCTGTGCCCCCGCAGCCCGCAGGGCCCATGCCCCCAGCCACGGGGGAGGACGGGCTCTTGGCATCCCTTCCTCTCCAGCTCTGGCCATGAACTCCTTGCTCATCAGAAGCTAGGCATGAGGCTCAGGGGGCCCCAGTGTCATGGGGAGGGGGACAAGGGACTCACTTGTGCTGCAGAGCCCTCACGCTGGTGGGAAACAGGGCCAAGTCCTGGGAGTCACCTGCCGCCTCCGGGAGCCAGTCAGGGACCAGATCCGTGGGAGACCCCAGCAAGCCCACCATCATCGATTCACAACTCTGCTTCCATCCTGATGAAGCCTCCTGGGGGGGAGGTCAGGACCTCTCGGGACCTTACTAGTGCCCCAGGAGAGGCTTGGGGAGCCCACTGGGATGACCTCCGGGGCCCCACACCAGGAGGCCCCACCTCGCCATCCCGGGCAGTCACCCTGGGCCGAGTCTTCGACCTTCTCCCCGCGCGGCCGTCAGCCCTGACTGACCCCTTGCAATCTGACCCGCGTTAGCCCCAGGAGCTGGCCGCGTCCCCAGGCTGAGAAGCAGGCTCAGAAAGTTGAAGGGCTGCACCCAGACTTTCACAGACGGAGAAACTGAGGCAGCCAGCCAGAGAGAGTGCATGGGCGTGGAAGGCCCTCGGTCTAGGGAGACGGTGAGCCCTGCTGGGGTTTCAGGCTCTGCGTACACACAGTGAGCTCCCTGCTTTGGCTAGTGGCGTCGTCTTGAACAGCTGGTACATACACACAACTCAACGGTGCTCAGGTGTGTATGGAGAGCAGGTCTCGGCCCTCTCCCCGCCTCCCTTCTCAGGCTCCCAGGGTCCTTACCACCTCCTCAGAAGGAGGCAGCGTGCACAAGGGCCACTAATGAGGTGATGGTAATGAGCTGAAGCAGTGGGCTGGATGGGTGCCTCCTGGGGTGTGGACAGAAAGAGCTAGAAAGTGCGCTCACCTGTGGAAAGCCTGTAGGAGAAGAGTCGCCCCTCACCCCACCCCGCCCCGGGCCAGAGAAACACACACGCAGAGCGGACTCATGGACTCATGAGGAAGAGGACGCTGTGTGAGCTCTTAGAAAAGGAGCCCATCTGAGCCCCGGGGCCAGCCCTGGATTTTCAGTGGCGGGAGTGGGGCTTGGAGGGCGGGACTCGCTAGATTGGCAGGTCCAGAGCCATGAGGTAGGGCCGAGGCAGGTGGGATGCTGGCTTCCCGGATCCTCGTTCCCCCAAGACAGAAAGACCGGCGGCTGGACTTCTCAGGCCAGACTGCTGTCCCCAGAGGAGCTGGTGAGTGACTCTCAGTCCATCCGTGGGGACTGGGACGCCTAGGGGGAGGCCAGCTTCTGTCCTGAGCCTGTTTGTCCCCAGTTTCTACCCTTGCCTCCAAGAACACGGGGAAGGTGCCGAGAGCAATCCCGTAAGGTGTGAGATGCAGCGACTACGGCCTTTGACACAGAGTTCCAATTCCTTAGAGGCTCCCAGGGCCTCGCACATCGGCCACCGGCCCACTGTTCTAGATGTTGTTGGACTCCCTTCCCCTCCCTCTGCATTCCAGGCCATAATGGCCTTCTTTCATTGCTAGGATGTTCTGTGCCCGGGACACACCTCAGGGCCTTTGCACAGGCTGTTTCCACACTGAGCTGCTTTTCCCCACCTCCTGGCCTGTGCAGTCCCGCTCTCCTCCTGCTGTGCGCCCCCAGGCTTCATTGCAGCTGCTCCCTGGACACGGAGTCTTCTCTCCACCCTTCCAGGTTTATTGGGTTCTCGGGAACGGCCTTTTGGCTTCTTCTCAGTGCTCAGGTGTAAGAACTTTCTGGATACTGGAGATTCCTGGAGATGCTTCGATGGAAGTAATAGACTAGAATAGACGGTCCTCCAGGGATCTGCGAGGGTCTTGGCCCACCACTCTCCAGCTACGAGACTTTGAACACGTGGCTCCCCTCTCTGAGGCTGTTTCCCCAGCTGTGATATCTTGGGTGGTAAGGGTTAAGACAGGTGCTCTCTGCCTCATCCTTCCTCCCCCTTCCCCTCCAGGACCCTCTGAGGGCCACTGACAGATGGGCCCCTCCCAGACTTGCTTCAGGAATGGAAGGGGCTTATTTCTGGGGGACCTCTGAGGGAGAAGTGCAGCCGTCTCCGGGGAAGACTCCATGCTTGGGGACGGGGCTGAGCTCAGCACCAGCAGGAGGGGTGCGGGGGCGGTCAGCTGAGACACCCCTCCCTCCGGGCACGGGGCACAGTGGAGATGCTGCAGGGTCCTGAAGTCAGGGCTCCTCCTGGGACTTGGAGCTCCAGAGCCAGCCTTGGGACACTGAGATAGGAGCCTTCACCCCGGCTGGGGAAGCCCCAGGAGGTCTGGGACCTGGGCACAGGGGAGGGGCTGGTGCCCGGCTGGGTTCGGGCTGCTGGACTGGACGCCACCTGGCGCGGCCCGGCGTGTCCTCTGGGGACTGGGTCTCGCCTCCCCAGAGGGGTTACTGACCCTGCTCAGCAGGGCCCTCCCGGACGCGGCCTTGGCTGGAGGGCCCACTCGCCTCTTTGCAGGCAGCCGGTGCCCGCAGGTGGCTGCACACGTTCCGGGCCCCTTCAGCCCCAGTGGGGGTGCTTCCTGGGGCCGTCCCAGCCCCGAGCTCCTGTGGGGTCGGCTGGAGCCCCTGTCATGGCTGCGGGCAGTCCAGTATGTCTCTCTGCCCAGCAGAGCCCCCAGCAAGCCCTCACCTCACCCCCATGTCAGAGCCTGCCGCCTGGGAACCCACACGAGGGGCCACGTGGGCCACGGGCCCGGCTGCGGGAGAAGGGGGAGTTGGTCTGACGCGCCTTGTGCTGCACTCCAGGCCTCCCTAGGGCGCTGCTGCCCTGTGCACAGGAGAAGCCTGAGGAAAGCCCGCAAACCGGGGGCGCTGACGACACGGGGTGCGCACCACCACCCCAGGGCACAGCAGGGGTGCCGAGAGTCCTGGCCCCTCAGACACGAGGGCTGGCGTCCAACTTCCTTACCTGTTGCCACCTGCTGCTTCCTGGTTCCTTTCTTTGGCTCCAGAGGAAGATCAACATCTCTCACGAAAGACGGGAGCTCGGGACCGTCCCTGGAAACCTCACAGCTCGCAGAGCCCGCTTCTGCGGACGTCCTGACGTTCCTTCGGCACCGCCTGCGGGCCAGGGCTTGGCGGGCGTCGCTAGCTCTTCCAGGCAGACCTAAACTCTCCCATCCCGGCAACCTGGACAGCTTTCGCCCAGCTCTGGGGGCAGCAAAACCCCCTTCGGATGACTCTCCCCTCGGTCCCCCTGCTTCCTGCCCCCTGCCCTCCCCCGCTCTGTTTTCTATCCTTGCTTTTGGCCAAGAAGACGAGCGATGTCCAGTCAGAAGCGGCCCTCATTTCCATACTTGGCTTTGTGAGGGTGCGTAAACGAGCTCAAGCCTTCCGGACATGTGCCGCCCGTGTTTGCTCGCACCGGTGACTCAGCAGGCCCGGTTCTGGGGACGTGTGTACCCCAGGGCGTGCGCGAGGCCGGTTGCAGCCGTTCCAGGCTCGGTGACCCAAAACCGGAACTGCCCACAGGACCATAAATCCTAGAAGGGAGACGTTGTGGTCACGCATAGGGACAGTGGGCCCTGGTGAGGGTTGACGGGGTGTAGCTAAGGACGGCCACATGGAGGGCCGCAGACCCACGACCCCGGGAGACAAGCCGCCCCGAGAGCTGCCCGCTGCACCCCCGATTCCGAGTCGGAAACTCGGGGCAGGATCAGGGTGTCTGTGTGGCAGGTGTCAGAGTCCTGGGGCCGCTGTAACACATCAGCCCGGGAGGGGCTTCAGCAATAGACGTTTATCCCCTCGCTGTCCTGGAGGTGGGGCGTCTGAGGGCCTCTGCAGGGCGGGCCCCCCGGCCCCAGGGAAGGGACCTTCCTGCCTCTTCGGGCTCCTGCAGGCTCCGGGTGTCCCTCAGCGGCGGCTGCATCCCTCAGGCTCTGCCTCTGTCTTCCCGAGGCCTCTCCTCTGTGTCTCTGTTCAAATCTCCCTGCCCTTAGGGGGCCACCAAGCATGGGACCTCCAGCCCACGCGACTCCAGCAGGACCTCAGTGTATGTTAGCTACATCTGCCAGGACCTGTCCCACCTTCTGTGGTTCCGTGTGGATGCGGGGGTGCTGCTCTGCACCCCGGCTCTGGCGCGGAGGAGGGCTACGGCAGGGGAACTCCCGACAGCAGCTGCTGCTCTGGTCTGGCTTCACAGCCCTGACCTTGTGAGTTGCATCCAGCCGTGGCACCGAGGGACCCACAGCGGACGGAACACGCGCTACACCCCAACACGTTCACGGTGAAGAAGAGAGGGGCAGGACACATGCCCATTCCACAGAAGCATATTCGTGTCATCACTTTTCCAGAAATGCTACAACAAGGGACCCCGAAACTCGTGGCTTAGACAGAAATTTCGTATCTTGCAGTCCTGGGGGGGGTGGGACGTCTGACCGGGGGCTGGCAGAGTGGGTTCCTTCTAGAAGCCACCTGCATTCCTTGGCTTATAGCCCATCTTCCGAGCACCAGGCCAGCAGCGTGGCACCGGTGCCCCTGGATGATGGCCTGCCTGTCTCTTAGGACCTGTGCTGACTCTGGGCCCACGTGGGTACCCCAGGACCACCTCCCTGTCTCCATGTCCTGACCTTAATCACACCCGAACACCCCCGTTGCTCTGTGACTTATCCACAGATTCTGGGGATCAGGACATGGGCGTGTCCCCTTCCCTACCTTGGGGCCTCAGAAGGGGTTCTGGTCAGGTAAGCTGCACCTGTGCCCCTGGCTGGGTCTGGGGGATGAAGCCATGTCACCCCATGGGAGACAGGACGCGCAGAGCCACCAGGGGCTCCAAGAGCGGAAGGCAGGATGCCTCTAGATGGTTTATAAATGGATTCAAGCGTTGGATGAAGGTGGGAGCTTTCGGAAGATGTCTGAACTGGGTAGGGGAGGGAAGGTGGGGCGCTGGGCCTCTCCTCCTCCTTCTCTTCAGGCTCCAGGGAGACATGGCTGCTGGGCCGTCAGCGTCCCCCCCCCGTGGCCTTCCGTGGACGGCCTTCCGTGGACGCAGGAGTCAGCGCTCAGCCCCCTGCTGCGAGGGGACCGAGGGACACTCGGGCAGTGTCAGCCCCTGGACACGGGGCACGGATGGCACTGTTACGTTCGGATTTCAGCCACTGCGAGGTGTTGAAACACCCGCTCCGGGAAGATGTGAAGATGAGACGTCGAGAATTTTCGGTATCTCCTGCTTGTAAACAACTCTCTCTACTGGAGCAGGGACTTGGACAGACCTTGACCCAGGATGCCGGCCTCTCTCTCGGCACGGCTGTGGGTGAAGGTGACCTGCTGGAAAATGCCAACCGATGATTCCCTTGTGAGCAGACTCTGCTTGGAAAGGGAGGCCGAGGAGGGTGGCGCGTCCCCTCGCACGCCAGGGGCCCTCCAGGCGAGCCATGAGCTTGACGCAGCCTTGACCGCGGGAGACGGTTGTGCCAGGAGCTGCGTCCAGGTCTGTCCTACGTGGTCAGGCCCATCTCGAGGACCACGTGAGATGCTTTGTCTGCTCTCCATGGGGGAGGCGTAGCGGCCCCGTTGGTCTCTGCATCCGGTCCTCTGTAACCGCGGGACCGTGCCCGGAGCGCGCAGCCACAGACCCATCCTCTCCTGGGCCCGGAGGAGAGGTCTGAGATCTAGGGGTCCGCAGGGCCGCCATGCTTCCTCAGGAGGCGAGGTAGGCGGTCTCGACGGTTCACTGGGGAGCCCTGCCCAGCCCGCCGGGAGGCAGCCCCGCCCCCGACCTTGTGGGGCCTGGCCCTCTCCTCGTTTCCACGTGGCTGACTTTCCCCAGTGGGGGTGAGCTCCTGTGATTCGCGTGAGACCGCACAGCTGGCCCTGCATTGACACCAGTCAGTTTTGTAGGCGTCCCTGAGTCGGTAGGGAGGGCTGATTGCGGACACATCTCTCTCACGGCCGGAGACGCGCTCACCCCTGCGTGCGTGCGGCTCTTGGGCCCCAGCCGCCACTCGCAGGACAGCCTGGTAAGCGGCAAAGATAGCCTGGTCCCAGGGCTCTCCCCAGTGTCCCCGGGGCCTGAGCAGGTGGGAGGCGAGAGGGTTTTCTGCACGAATGCAGAGCCCTGGGCGTCAGGGACTCCCTGTCTTCTGATGGTGTGCCCCGCACCTGTCCTCCTTCCCCCAGCACCGACCATTCTTGTCCGAGCAAGGGACAGGGCACCTGCTGCTCAGAGTCTCAGCATCACACCGCTCTGGGCTCTGGGCTCAGCCTCACGCACTAAGCTGTCCCTGTCCCTTCCTCCCCAGTTTCTTTAAAAAACAATTTTTTAAAGGATCATTTTAATTGAAGTATTACTCACACAGCCTGAAGTTGAGTGTAGGGTCCTGTTCAGTGATATTTAGGAAACTCACAACTGTGAGCCCCCATCACTGCACCCGGTTCCGGAGCGTGTCCTCCCGCACGGCGAGCCCCTGCCGTCCCCAGCCTCAGCACCCCACACTGAGGGTCTGTCTCTGTGGAGTCACCTGTTCTAGGCATGTGCTTGGCATGGAATCACATCCTTTGTGGCCTTTGGTGACCTTCTTCGGTCACCGAGCATCACATGATCCAAGTGGGGGCACAGGGGGCATAGCAGGGCTCCCCGTTCCTCCTCCCTGGGGCTCCGTCCCCTCGCGCTGCGGGGAGACACCGTGTGGACCAGTGCGCTGTTGTGAATGGAGCTGATTCGAACATCAAGGCTCCCCTCCTTGGGGTTCATGCCGGGGGGGGGGTCGCTGGGTCACCTGTCTTGCCGTTGGTCCAATTGAGGGTTCAAGCCCCACTCCCGGGACCAGCTCACCTGGCCGCTCCCTCAGGACCTCTGTGCCGCCTCTTTGGGGGAGAGGAGAGGTCTCATGGCCAGGCAGCAGGGTGGGGGTGTCCTTCCCTGGAGCACCGACCGGGGCCTCGGAAGCGGTCCTCAGAGGTAACTGGGGTCCACAGACCCTATGTGGTGCTGAGTGGTGTCTCCCGAACCTTCTGCCCCTTTAGTCCCACCGAGCTCATGGTCAGTTTCCATCACCGCTCGATGCTTGGTGATCATCTTTCTCTGTTTCCGCAGACCTGGAGTTCCCATCCTTTGGCAAATAGGCAAACCCACTCCAACGTGACATTTTGTTCCTTTTATTGGTTTTTCATCGAGTGAGTCCAGTTAAAGAGAAATGCTAAGAGAACAGTGATAGGGAGACTGTGGGATGACTGAGGTTTGAGATGCCCCCAGGACCCCAGGAACTGGAGACGTGGGCCCTACTTCTACCCAAGTATCCCCTTGTGCTGTCTTCCTTTCTTTGTCTTCCTTCCTTTCCTTCTTCCTTTAAAATAATGCACAGTGGAACACAGGGCTTGATGACTTTGGGCAAACAAAACACACACTTGGGAGCCTTATACCTTGTTACGATAGAAAACATTATTACAAAGTTTTTTGAGGGGGGCCACCTGGGTGGCTCAGTCGGTTGAGCATCTGACTCTTGGTTTCTGCTCCGATCATGATCTCGGGGTCGTGGGATCAAGCCCCATGTGGGGCTCCACACTGTGCAGGGAGTCTCCCTCTTCCTCTCTCTCTGCTCTTCCCCATCACCCTCCGGATAAATAAATACATCTTTTTAAAAAACGTTTTTTTGGGAAAAAAATTCCTGCTCACACCTGCAGGGTTCTGGTCTCGCAAGGGTTGGGCAGAGCCCTGGGGTCCACAGTTTAAGGGATTCCTAGAAGGGTGCTGGTTTGGGGCTGGGGTTCGAAAGCCTGAGCAGGGACTCGTTCCTGGCTCCCATCCCTCCCCTGTCCCACTTGGTGTTGTCTTCTGCCCCAGGCCCCTCGAGTGTGCGTCCTTAGACAGGTGGGGACTATGGGGTCACAGCCTGTGGGACTGGAGCCCGTGCGACACCGTGGCTTAGGGAGCTGGGCCCTGCTCCGATGAGACACAGGCTGCACCAGGGACAGTGGGATGGGTTGGGGGCCCGAAGCGACCGCCAACTCTGTTCCCCTCCCCCTCCCACAGTCCTTTCAAACAATTTGCATTTGCATTTAAAAGTAGAGAAATTTCACATTAAAAAAAAACAAAACAAAACAGATTTCTGACTTCTCTCTTTAAAAAAAATTCCACAATCCAGGAGTTTTGGGCTCCCAGTCCCTTGGAGCGGCCCTGCGGCAGCCCAGGTGCTCAGTGTGCCTGGGTGCGAGACCATGGCCTCCCCGGCCCCTTCCGCTCATCCTCCTCCAGGTCTGGCCCCTGGAGGCGGTTGAGACTTCAGCTCCTGCCAGTTTAACCCACAGAAGGCCCCCGGGTTGCAGAACAGGTTGTGGCCCAGGTGGAGGAGAAGGGCTGCCCAAGTCGAGTGGCAGAGGCCGGCCCAGCGGCCGTGGGGACGAAAGGCCCAGAGAGAGACAGCAAGGAGGTGAAAGGGATGAGCCGCCTCCGCTCAGGACAGCTCGCCAGGTGGGTCTGGGGTCACCGCCCCCTCCCCGGCATGCAGAAGCCATGGAGGGCCCCGCTCCTTTCTTGCCAAGCCTGTTTGTCCCTGGGGGCATGGACGTGTGGGGCCATGAGCTTCGTGCGTCTGTGTGCTGGGGGCCGTCTGGGCCTCGAAGGGCATCAGGCAGCCTCTCTGGTCTGGGCCCCCTGGACGCCGTGGGCACCCCTCCCCAAGCTGTCCCAGGCATCCCTGCTTGCAACTAAGGCCCCATGCCGCTCAGGGCCCCAGCTGGCACTTCCTCGCAGGGTCCCTGACTCTCAGACCAAGGCGAAGGCAGTCCAGTGACGCCAAGAGCCTCTGGCCCGACCACAACGGGCCGTCCAGGTGATGCAAGTGCAGCCCGGCCAGAGAAGGCGGAGGCACTCCGCTGGGAAGGAAGCCCCGGGGGCATTCGTTTCTGCACGTCCGGGAGCCGGGAGCCAGGTGGAGGCTCCAGCAGCCAGCCCGGCTGTCCTGCCCCACCCCCACGTCTCCTGCAGAGGCTGGCTGATGCAAGAGGCCCCAGGATTTCTCTGTTCCCAGAACTGCTGTCGGGGGGGAAGTATGAGCACCAAGCCACTAGCTCGGAAGGCAGGAGGCAGTTAGGGTCCCGGGGGCCTTGCTGGGGCTCTGCCGATGGGGAACTTGAAAGGGACAAATATGGGCACAGACGGCAGAAAGGAAACTGAGCGCCCACGCAGCCAGAGCCTGCACACTCGGGGGCGGGGACTGGGAGTAGGGGGGACCACCCTGAGGGGGACAGAAACAGCATCGCCAGTCTTCAGTGGGACCCAGCAGTGGGATTCCTGCCGGGAACTCCAGGGACGCTGTGAGGCCCCAGAGCCGTCAGGAGAGGGGCGGGCAGCTCCCCGGCTGGGCTGCGGACACGGGCTGGAGGGCAGGGAGGGAGGCCTGGAAACCATTTGCTCAGCACCCTGCCCCGTAGCTCTCCGTCGAGTAGGCGCTGGGGCCAGGGCGCAGGAAATAGCCTCACTGCTGTTCCGGCCGGGAGGTGGTCAGGGACAGGAGTCAGGCAGCTGAGCCCTTCGTCACCGAGATTCACGCCCGCCCCACAACCACACTTGGGGCTGGAAGTCCGCGTGGTGGGGCTGTCTCTTGCATCACAGAATGTGCAGTGGCTTCCCTGGAGGGCCACCAGCGGGTGCCATGGCACCTTCCCCCCCTCTCCGTATTGATAGACATCACGAAACATCCCTCAGCGTCCCCTGGGCGGCACCTCCGACCCTGAGTGAGCACCAGCCCCAGGCCCTGAGCTGAGCAAATCCCCAGAAACGGCCCTTCTGTCCTCTGCTCACCTTCAGTTCTGTTCTCCTGCCCCAGGCGGACACCGTACCCCCCCCACATATCCCTGTCCCTTGGCCTTTTCGCCTCCAGCCTCCTGTCCCTAACCCCTGTCCCCACCTCTGTTGGGCTCTAGGGAAGGACCCTGGCCAATGTGTCACGGGAGCAGAGAGGCCCCACTTGCCTCATCCTAGGCGAAGACAGAATGCCCAAGCTGCAGGTTTCCTCTTGGCCCCTTCAGAGGTCTGCGGGGAGGCCCTCGACCGCAGGAGAAGCCCCTCTTGGTGGCTGCAACAATGGAGAGATTCGTCCACCGAGGAGGGGGCGGCGCATGTGCCACGCGGGGGCTCCTGTGTGGGGCTCGGCGTCTAAGCTGCGCATCGCCCTCGTCACGGCAGAGCAGGGAGCGGCAGGTGTGCGCGGGGCCTCGGCCCGGGGGAGAGAGCTGGGTGCCCCCCACCCCGGGCATGGTGCGGGCAGGTGCGATTTACAGCCGAGGGGCCCTGGGGTCAGTAGCTGCGAATCCCAGAGAGGAACCTCACGGGGAGGTAGGTTCTGGCTAAGCAGGCCCCCGGATAGTCAACGTGGGGGTTCCGGCTAAACCGACGTGGCTGGGCTTGTGCTAACACGGGGCTCCTGCGGACGTGCCCGGCCTGAGGCCGAGTTGAGAAAGGGCTCAGAGGAGCCTCAGGAGACGGGGGCAAGGAGTCTGCACCACAGCCCGGGACGTCATGTTGGCAGGCTCTTATCATGGCAGAGGAGGAACGGGGGCGCAGAGGGGCCGGTCACTTGCTAAGGCCCCCATGTGGCTAGCTGCGCTCGGAGCCCAGACGTGTGGTCCTGAAATGTGGGAGTCTGGTGGGGGAGGGGGAGGGGCGGGTGCCCCTTTTCTGTGGCACGCAGTGCCCCTGGCCCATCGGACCCCAAAGACGGGGGTAAAGTGGGCAACTGTCGTCGGGGCAGCGCCTTCAGGAGGCCTCTTCTTTGTGCTTTTTCTGAGTCAGAGGAAGGATGGAGGCCTTCTCACATGTTGTTTTCCCTTTAATCCCATGCCAGTGGGGTCCCAGTGGGACAGGCGGCCTCACAACGGGGTGCCCAGAAGTTAGTCACCAAGATGAGGGCCGGGACACAGGCAAGACTAGGAGCCGGGACCGCCCAGGTCAGGAGCGCCCCGAGATTCTCACAGCTGCAGGAGGGGCCGCCTGGTAGGTGCTCCTGGGGGCACGCGGCCCCACCCCTGCAGGAAGGGTCCCAAGCCACCTTCCCCTGGCCTCCCTGCACCTCCAGCATGGGCCTCAGGGCTCCCGCAATCGTGTCCCCATTAGCCAAAGCCCGCCGGCAGCCAGAAGGCAGGAGTGCAGAGCTGCCCATCCAGAGCAGCCTTGGCAGAGGGAAGGCAGGGGAAGGGAGGGCAGGGGAAAGGGAGGGCACTGGAGGGGAGGGCAGGGCAGAAGGGGGCACCGCAGAGGGAGGGCCTGGAGGGGGGCCCCGCAGGGGGAGGGCAGGGCAGAGGGGGGCACTACAGAAGGAGGGCAGGGCAGAGGGAGGGCCTAGAGGGGCCTCGGGCAGTGGCGGCGGCACGGGTCCTTTCAGGCCCAGGCAGAGCAGGCTAGACTGTGATGCCAGGTGGCTCCAGGCAGGCTGGGGTCACAGGGAAGGGGTGGGAGAGGCCCATGGGCTTCCAGCTTCCAGCAGAGGCATCCAAGGATTAGAGGGCGGGGGCGGGGGCTCGATTCCGGATCAGGATCATCCCAGCTTCGGGTTCCTTCAGGCTGGACAGGCAGCAACCAGAGACCGGGAGGCGGGGTCAAGGCTGATCCTAGAGCCTTCCTGGCACCTCCCTGGCACCTCCTCTGTGCTCTCCTGGCACCGGGACCTGCTTCTGTCAAGCATTCCTCCAGGCCCCTACTTGGCTGAGCTCCCCAGTGGCCAAAACTGGCCAGCTCCAGGAGGGGGCCCTGTGACTGAGCAATGACCAGCGAGGGAGCTGCGATGAGGAACAGTGACTTCCTGGCTCCTTCTGGTGGTCGTGAGGTCTCCGTGCAGGGCTACCATGGACAGTTGCACGATCGGTACACTGCACAAAGCCACGCGGCACTGACCCACCCTCCGTGTGCGCCCTGTGTGCTCGCCTGAGCCTCCTCCAACTTGGAGATGGGACATCAGCTTCTTTGCACAGAATTCCATCCAGTAGCCAAGCCATCCACCGTGCCCACCCAGAGGGAATACTTCTGAGCAGTGTGTCCTCCCCCAGAGGGGAAGACTTTTTCCTTTCTCGACAAACCACCTGCTCCAGCAATCACCATTTAACAAATTACCCCAAAAGTTAGCATCTTAAGACAATTCATGACGAGGCTCTTGGCTCTGGACTGCTGGGCTCGGCTGGACGGTTCGTCCAGGGTTACACATGCAGCCGGGGTCCAAGGACAGCTATGCCTAGGGTCAGTTCCCGGCTTCTGGTCCCCATGTCTGGCCCCTGGGCTGGGATGGCTGGAGCAGTGAGGGCCAGCAGGCACGTCTCTGTCCACGCAGCCTCTCTGTGGGGCTGGCACAGGGAGCCCCTCCACCTGCCAGTGTCTCCGTGGTTCTTCGGTGGGAATTCTGGGCTCCAGGAATGCCTGTTCTAGAAGACCAGAAGGGGAAGCCGCCAGCCTCCTGACGCCCGGCCTGAGGCTGGCAGAGCATCAGAGTTCTGCAGCCTTGGATACAAGAAGCCCCAAATCCTCTGTGCAGACATTTTCAGTCCGCGACTGCACCGTTTAGACCAGGAGGCAACCCAAGCCAGGACCTCGGACTCGGAGCTGGAGGGACCCCCAAAATGAGTAAAACCCCTCCCCTGCTTTCTGGGAGCTGCTAGCCTCGTCGGGCAGGTGAGGCGCACCGAGGGCAGGGCCTGGCAGCCCATGCAGGGGACCCCCGGGGAAAATGAAGCATCTGTCCTGTCTCTAGGCTTCCCACATCTGCGCGGTTGGCTGGGAGGGACTGAAACCTCACACCTTCCCACGTGCCAACAGCCCGGCTCAGGAGCTGCCTCCCGTGTGCGGGGTAGAGTGGAGGCTTTGCCACAATCATGGCCAGAGACCTGGGGAGCCACTCAGAGGCTCAGCCTTTGGTTCGCTTCAGGCTTTCACCTGATTAGATGAAGCCCACCATCATTATAGAGGACAGTTTGCTTTACTCCGTCTCCGAGTTTAGCATTAATCTCGCCCAAAACTCTCTTCAGAGAAACACTCAGAATAACTTTTGACCGAATATCAGGGCACCCTGTGTCCCAGTCATGTTGGCAAGTAAAATCCATCACCCACTTCTTGCCTCTTCTAGGCTCTGGGGCTCCGGGGATCCCTGAGCCTGTAGCCGTCTCCCTCCGTTCTCTGCATCTGTTCTCATGTGGCCTCTCCCTGTGTCCTACTCCTCCCTCTCCTCTCTTCAAGGAGATTCAACATTGATTTTTGTAAACTAATCACACCTGCAAAGATCCCATTTCCAAATAAGGTCACACCCACAGGGTGTGGGGGTTAGGGCTTGGACTTTCTCGGGGGACGCTTTTCACCTCACTGCTTCAAGCCGGATGAATGTGGCCCTAAAGCGAACCCCCGTGGTCTCTGTATGAAGCCCCGTGAGGACACAGAAGCCCATACGAAGGCCAGCCCAGACTGGCAGGAAGCTGTCACAGGCCAGGAGCATCAGGGGCCGCTGGCTGTCACAGGGCTGGGACAAGAGCCTCCCCAGAGCCTTTGGAGGGAGCACAGCCCACCAGCACCTTGATTTTGGATGCTTGGCTTCCAGAATTGTGAGATAACAGCTTCTGTGTTTCACGCCCCTACACACACGCACTCTCTCTCTCTCTTTGTGGTAGTTTGTTATTGTGGCCCCAGGACGCTTGCACAGCCCGCTGGTTCCTATCTCTAATGCCCTGAAGCAATGGGCCCATCTTGTTTGTTCTACACTTTCCTTGCCTTTAGTTTCTGTCTTGATTTATCACGAAATCCGGCTATTAGGAAAGTATCTGCAAAGTCCTCTCTGTCCCCCCAAGGTCATGTGTCCACGGAGCCCTCCCAGCGATCAGGAGGCAGCGATGCTGCTGTCCTCACCCAGCCGCTCGGCCCCCAGGGGCTACAGTGCTCTTTCTCTGAAGGGTGGGTCCCTTCCTGTCACTGCCTGGCTTACTACCCACCAGCGGCTCCCCTGGTGTTTAGACAAAATCCAGGCGCCTCCCTTCGCTGGCGACCCCAGAGGAGGGGCCCCCCGCCTCTCCACCCACCGTCACCCACCCCGCAGCAGCCCCTAACACCCTCATCACTCTGTCACTGGGCCCCCTCCTCAAGAGACTTCCCGCCCTCCCCCAAGGAAGCCCTCCTGCCTACCATCCTGTCCTGTTTAATTCATTCACACACTGATCACTATCCAAACCCATCTGTGACTCCATTCACTTGTTTCCTGTCTGTGTCACCTCCAGAAACAGAGTTCCCCAGCCGAGGGCCCGGGGACCCCACAGCGGGCCTATCACACGGCGGGCGCTCGAAGACACATGTCAAGGGAAGGAGGCGATCCAGGAGAGGATAAGGAGTTAAAACAGCCCTAGTCGTCTGTTTCTTGGCACGGGCTCATGGTCCAGTTCCTGGCCAGGGATTTAGATGAACAAAACGCTCTTGGCCTGGACTGGGGGAGACAGAGGGCACAGTGTGCGGCGGGGAGGGCTGAGTCTCTGGGCTCTGGGCCCTCATTGTGCCCCTTAAGCAGATGAACTTTCCTCCCGCTGCCAGGAAGCGGCCAGTGAATCGGTGAGCTGTGCTCCCCTGTGGACTCTTCTCCACCCGCGATCTGGGAATCTTGCTTCTGCGACCCGCCACTTCCAAATCCGAGCTTGGCCTTGGCTTCCGGCCACGCAGGATAGTGTTCATTGGCAGGGGGCCTCCGCCTGGCTGAGCTCTGGGACCGCAAGATAGATGATGTCCTGAATCTTGGCAGCAGGGCATGGCTTGTCCCTTCTGGGCAGGAGAGCCTTGGGAACAGGAAGGTGCTGACGCTCGAGATGAGGCAGTCAAGCCCGGGAGGCCACGGCCAGTCCCAGCACGTCCGCCGTCCCTGCCCTGCACGGCAGGGTCCTGCGCTCCTTCCTGGCATGGTTGTTAATTACAGAGATCTACAATCACGTCCAGAGAATTAGGGCATTGCATGATTTTGCCCAGGGCTACAAAGATGAGTCCACTGGCCAGATAGGAAGAAGGCCAATGGAGCAAGAATTTTCTCTGGGTGACTACGAAAGGCAAGCCTGATGTGGGTTCATTTCCCTTTGCTCCCCCAGGGAGGAGCCCTCTGAACACCCTGGGGACCCCCAAAGATCAAAGAGGCCAAAAACAAACGCCCAAGGAGTGGGCATCAGCCCGCTTTCTATGGGGAAGGGCCCGGAGTGTCCGCGGGCTCACATGGAACCTCAACACCACAGCCATGGAATGGGGGCTGCGGTGGGCGCTACCCCGAGAAGCCCCCCACCCACAATGCCCTTCACAGCAGCTGTGCCCGGCGGATTCTGCACCCTTGTTAAGCCCGTGTCTGTACTAGGAGATGCGGAGTCAAACCCGCGGCGGATCATCCCGCAGATGGAGGGACCCCGCCCTGCAGCTCGAGCCTCGTGCCCCGTCCCTGGGACGGCGGCCACGGATGCTCAGGGCACATCCCGTTCCCCTCTTCTGGACTCGTTTGTTGCAACCTGCAGGATCCTGCGTGTTAATTCCCAAGGAATGAAGCTGTTGGAGGGACGCAAGGATTGCTGGGCTCCTGCTCCAACAAATTAATGGCTTCCCTAACACGATTGGACAAGTCGAGGGGACTGCTTCCTACAGACTTGACTTTGGTCCCGGCCTTTCATTCATCCTGTCATTTTTTGGTAGTCTGCCAAAGAGTCCAGGCCGCACATACAGCTTGGGACAGAAAGAAGGGAAACTGCCAAATAGAGACTTGTGGGCCATTTCAGTAATACCTCCCCCGAGGAAAGAACACCAGCGGCTCCCGACCTCTCTCTCTGGTTCGAACATTCATTAGCCATTTGTTTTCTCAACTGAAGATGACAAATAAGAGCTTGTTCGGCTTTGCATTTTGCCTTGTCCTTCTCAGTCCTTGGGAGTTCCATTTAAATTTTATTTGTTTTTATTTTTATTTTTATTTTATTTATTTATTTTTTTAAAAAAGATTTTATTTATTTATTTGACAGAGAGAGAGATCACAAGTAGGCAGAGAGAAAGGAGGAAACAGGCTCCCTGCTGAGCAGAGAGCCTGATGCGGGCCTCAATCCCAGGACCCTGAGATCATGACCTGAGCTGAAGGCAGAGGCTTTAACCCACTGAGCCACCCAGGTGCCCTATTTTTATTTTTTTAAAAGATTTTATTTATGGGTGCCTGGGTGGCTCAGTTGGTTAAGCGACTGCCTTCAGCTCAGGTCATGATCCCGGAGACCCGGGATCGAGTCCCACATCGGGCTCCCTGCTTGGCAGGAGGCCTGCTTCTCCCTCTCTCACTCCCCCTGCTTGTGTTCCCTGTCTGGCTGTGTTTCTGTCTGTCAAATAAATAAATAAGATCTTTAAAAAAAAAAGATTTTATTTATTTACTTGAGAGAGAGTGAGAGCTGGGAGCCGGACAAGGGACTTGATCCCAGGACTTGGAGATCATGACCTGAGCCAAAGGCAGTTGCTTAACCCACTGAGCCCCCCAGGCGCCCTCCATATAATTTCAGAATCAGCTTCTCGGTTTCTGAGCACAGACACACAAGGGTACACAGGAAGCCCCCTGGGATTTTGATGAAGGAGTGTCAGATCTGTAAGTCATTTTGGGGAGACTGAAACCTTGCGAGTAGTGAGTCTCCCCTCACCTCTCAGACCTCTCTCTCCAATACGGAGATCTGCTAAGTTTTCTTCTCAGCGGGGCACTTCGGTCTTCGGTGTAGAAGTGTTGCTCCCTAGGTATTTGATGGTTTTTGATGCTCTTATAAATGGTAACTTGGAAAGACTTTTTATTTTGTATTTATTTGTTGTAGGGATATATAAAAACAAGAACAACCAGTTTCTGTGTGTTGATCTTGTTTCCAGCAACCTAAGTTTACCTCTTAATGCCTTTGGATTTTTTTTTTTTAAAGATTTTATTTATTTGACAGAGAGAAACACAGCCAGAGAGGGAACATAAGCAGGGGGAGTGAGAGAGGGAGAAGCAGGCTTCCCGCCGAGCAGGGAGCCCGATGCGGGGCTCGATCCCGGGTCTCCGGGATCATGACCTGAGCCTAAGGCAGTCGCCTAACCAACTGAGCCACCCAGGTGCCCCATCAAATCTTATGCCTTTTATTTGTTTTTGTCTGCTGTTTTGCATGGCTAGCCCGCCTTTGCCATGGTAAATGTACATGGGAGAGAGGATGCTGTACCTTCACCCATTTCTTACCTCCTTCCTCCAACAAAAAGCCTACAAAGGATTCTGGAGAGATGGCTGTAGCAGCCTACTGCTGGGATATTCTGAAGCCCTGTGTAAAAAGAGACCGTACAACTAAAAAGAAAGGTAAAGTTTCTAGGGACTCTCATGAGTGTACAGCAGAGTTTTCCAGAGGCTGGGGGACACCCTGTCACCCAACAGATTAAACGCTCAAGCAGATATAAGGAGTCCACCAGTTGTGTGTAAAGCCAGACATTGAGACATCTGCAGAAACATCAAATCATGCTCATCTTTCATGGAATGTTGTCACTTTTTGTTAAAAAGAAATATAATTGCTTTTCATTAAAAGTGGGTGGTTCATGCTAACGTGCAATAGGATGAGTATTGCTGTTTTAAATGAATTGATAAATGTTTAAAATAAGAAATACCCAGAGACGACTTCTACACTAAGCGGGGAGGTGTGGTATCTGCACAGCAGAGTAGCAGTGGGCAGGGCTGGGGGCTGGGCTGTGGGGAGGCAGAGACTGCGGGGGATGGGGCTGTGTGGGGAGAGCAGAAGGTGGTGACAAGGCTGAGTGTGTGGGTGGCTGGTTGTGGCAGAAGGGGTGAGGGTAGGGTGACCTGGTCATGTCTCACAGGGATGGACAGTCCAGCCTCTGGTAGCCAGGGCCTCCTTTCAGGACAGAGCCCCACACAGAGGGACAACTGCTGGATCAGCACCAAGTAGGATGATGCGACAAGAAAGACCAGCGAGGGAGCAGCAGACACAGCAGGGAGGGTGAGAGGCCATCGACCCCTTTTGTTAAAACTTCAGGAGTCATAGTATGTCCAGGAAAGTGTCAGGAGAGGGTTGCCAGGGAGATGAGAAAAGCTGTAACAGGTTTTCTTCAAGAGGCTCAAGAGCCTTAGATTGACATCAAGCAATAGAAAAGCATCAAGGGCAAATCCTATATAAAGTTACCACAAGAAAAACAAGAATATGGCACAGAATGTCATTCCTTACAGAGAAGAAAGCACAGTAGAAGGATGTGCTCAAAACAAACCAAAAAAGGAAGTATCAAAATTGTAGCATGCTCTCTCAGAATAAACTAAAAATGTTTGAGGAAATGATGGAGCGCCTGGGCGGCTCAGTTGGTTAAGCGACTGCCTTCAGATCAGATCATGGTCCTGGAGACCCGGGATTGAGCCCCGCATCGGGCTCCCTGCTCAGCGGGAAGCCTGCTTCTCCCTCTCTCGCTCCCCCTGCTTGTGTTCCCTCTCTGGCTGTGTTTCTCTCTGTCAAATAAATAAAATCTTTTTTTTTTAAAAAAAAGCAACCTAGACTTTAAAAATAAAATAAAATAAAATTCAAAAGACAAAAACCACGAATCAAAGGAGATGAGCGAAACTTTGAAATTGTGAAAATTGGCAAAAAATATCCAACAGAGAGATAACAGGGCTCCTTGAGAAAGGTGCCAACACAAGACAGCAGAGCGAATCCTGAGCCCTGAAGTGCAGCCCAGAATGACCGATGCCAAGACACATTTTAGCAAAATGACTGGTATTTGAAGAAAAAGAAAAAAAAAACAAACCCTTTGGGCCTCTAGGTAAAAAGAGCACTGGCTTAGAAGAGACAGAAATCAAGGTTATCACGCAATTTTCCCAACCAGCGCTTGATGCCGAAGACAGTGGGTCACAGCCTGAAGGTCCTCGAAACCGGAACTTGCGGTTTTCATACCCAGCAAAACAGATCTCCGCCTGCAAAGCCCAGGACTGCTTCACCACGGAGGGAGGCAGTGCTCTTGGGAGGCTTGTAGCAAGCCTGCTGGGGGGCTTCAGGGCACCCCACGGCACCCCACGGCAGGACGCCGGTGAGCGCAGGCCGTCTGGTAACTTGGAGTCCAAGAGCCAAGGGAGGTATGCTTGGCCGTGTGGTCCCACAGCGTCCACTGTGCAAATAAACAGGTGACGGGGGGTGTGGGCACAAGATGGTGATGCCTCCCCATCACGCGGCACCGGCAGTGGGGACTTGGCTCTTCCCAGACCACCGCAGGCCGGGCGTGCGCAAAGCTAATAGGTAACTAGATGCAGTCTAACTCTGTCATCCCCGGTGCCCTCGGGACCAGACGGAATACGGAGCAAGTCAAGGAGAACCTTCCCAAGAGCGCTGGCTGCCCCCCGGCCCTGACCAGGGCCTCGAGATACCCTTTCCGCTCCTCCTCTCGCTGCGCCCCCAACCAGAAACACAGGGCTTCCGGAAATCTCAGATTCCACGTCTGGGCCCAGGCGGGTCTGAAACATCTTGACACAGCAGCTACTGGGGCCTCAGAGACCACAGGAGCGGGGGGCCCACCCTGGGGGGCTCCTGCTGGCTGAAGATGGGGTGATCTGACCTTCCTTAAGGTTAAGAATCGCACTGACGTCAACGCCCCTCGAATGTGTGTGGATCCATGCATCCTAAGGGTGTAAAAGGCAAACCAGAACACTTCCTGATCCCACCCTGAGGATAACAGACCACGTAAACTAAGTAAAGACCGGAGAATATATCCCGCCTGGCCTCAGGGAAAAAAAAAAGATAGCACTGTAAGCAAACAGTAGATGAGGACTTCCAGGGAGGTCCGGCTTGCTGCGCTCTTCCAACCGCCCGATGAAAACGAAGTGATGTGGGCGCCTGGGGGGCTCAGTCGTTGGGCGTCTGCCTTCAGCTCAGGTCATGGTCCCCGGGATCTGGGATCGAGTCCCACATCGGCTCCCTGCTCGGCGGGAAGCCTGCTTCTCCCTCTCTCACTCCCCCTGCTTGTGTTCCCTCTCTGGCTGTGTTTCTCTCTGTCAAATAAATAAAATCTTTAAAAAGAAAGAAAGAGAAGAAAACAAAGTGATGTGATTAGTGAAGAGTGCTCGAAGGCCAAGTGTTCCTGGCCCCAGCTTCACAGAGAGAGAGAGAGGGAGAGAGAGAGAGAAGACCAGTCACCTGTCTCCCAAGGCAAGAACTGCGTCTACACAAAACCCACATATGGAATCCCCAAGCCTCAATTCCTAGGCAAGTCTCGGTGTTTGGAGATAGGGCCCCGGAGAGGGGCTTGGTTAACATGTCATTAAGCTGATCTCTTAATCTGAAATCTCACGGTGGCACAGAGGAAGAACCCCGCGAGGCCCCAGGAACCCCGTGGCCAAGGAGAGATGGGTCAGAGGACCCCGCCCACAGCCTGGCTCTGCCTTCCAGCCTTCGGCCCTGGGGACAGTGAGTGACGGGGGGTGGTGGGGTGGTTGTGGGGGTGTCTGGCCATTGCTGTGGTGCGGGACCCTGGCAGCCTGAGCACAAGACTGTGGGCTGGCGCGTGGCCCACTCAGCTGCCCCCGCCCAGCCTGCACGTGGGGGCTGCAGGACCCCAGACTGCCCCGGGAAGCCTCGGGGCATGGAGGTGAAGAGAGGGACATCTGCCCCCAGGGCACAGGAACCCAAGCCCACAGGGAGAACAGCATCCCCCAGGTACAGGGACTTGCTTTTTTCTTTCTTTTTTTTTTTTTTAATTCTCAGTTCTTTTTTTTTT